>QKQZ01055715.1:0-18494 GCA_003595255.1 Solenopsis fugax | reverse complement strand
GGGCCGGACCAGGCCAGGTCGGATCGGACGAGCGGATGGCCGGCGGTTAAACCTTGGGCTTGGGGGGATGAAAATTCAGTTCGACGTGCAATCACCGAATTTCAGACACGTGTACGTCAGTAAATTGCCGCCGATACGGAAATATCGGATGGACGCATGAATTGCGAACATGCGCGCGACCGGCGCTCACAAGCGCGTACGCGAGCCGAGAGTTCGCCGTTGCGATTATATATTTATATACGCGGGGGATTCGATTACACGGGCACTCGGCTCTCGCGTCGATGACGTTGGACGTTATAATTTTAGCAGATAATAAATAGCCGGGGCTGTGTGTCCTGCGCGCTCGGGCCTACCTGAATTCGGGCGTAAATATTCATGGTCGCGGTGCGTATGCACGCGCGCGAGGATTATTACCGCGGATAAGCCGCGGCGGCGCGGCGTGTTACGCCTATACACGCCGGTTTTAAGCGGCCTAACGTTTTTCGCGAGTTAAAACTATTGACCGGAGTGGGTGTTGCGCCCCCGCGAAATTGTGGCACGTTGGCGGCTCTAATGCGCGCATTTCCATCCCTACCGCGGATAATACCGGCTTTCGCTGCGAGAGAACACACCGATCGGCGACTTGTGTGGATTACCTCTTTTCGCATATGCTGGTAGGCCGCCGAGTTAATGCGATTCGTCACCCCGACGCGCGCGTACGTTTTTTTCCCCTCCTACTTGACTTTATGCAGGTGCTTTATCAATTTTCTCTCTTATCAGAGTTTTTAGAGAAAAGATTCGAATAATATTGGCGAGTAATATTGGCGAAGAGAACTTTTCTCATATATAAATTTTTTTTTTCAAATTAACTTCCATTATTCGAAATTTTTATTTTTATCTTAAAAGACTTTGTAATTAAGTTTTAACTCTATCACCATTTTCTATGTGTGAACGCAATCGCTCAATCAGAATGACTTGTACCTCTCAATAAAATTCCACAATTTTCGCAATTTTATTTAAATAAGCTTTATTCTTTCTGTTTCAGATCCAACTGTGGCATAAATGAGGAGAAATGACAACAATTTTGGAAGCCTGCGTCATCTCTTTGTTTGGTAAGTACATAAGTCATTTTGAAAAAAATAATGATGTTTAGCAATATCGTACCGCGCACGATTAATATACGAGTACGTTTGCATGCAGATGTATAAATTCGTCATAACGCATATTGCCCGAGGAATATTCCATGGAATATCTACACGAGATTTTTTTTTCATATAATGTATACAACGAACGAGTGTTTTCGCATATTCGCATCCTATCGTGTGTTATTCTTACATATATCCCGACGCGGAGCGATGTATCGTGCGACTCTGTGGCAAAAATTCAACCAGAAATATCGCTAAGTCCACAAACGTTATTCTCGTGTGCGAGAAAAACAACGGGAGCTCGTCCCTTTGCCGAATGCTACGCGTATGCACGATGAAAATGCAAATTCGGGAAGAATGCGCGCGTGCATGCGAATGTACGTATACATCGTGGCCGCGATGGGTGTGTTAGCCGGGGATATTCGACAAACGAATGATACGGTTCAAAACACGATCTGCAGTGATTCGCAAAGCATAGAGAACAGCCGTCGATAAAACACCGGAAATAGGATATTCTTGTCCCCCTTCGAGACTCTATGTTATAGTAGTCAGGCTGGATGGATGGATGCACGTTTGATATACTGTCTACGCCGATCGATCACGCACCCTGTTCTATTCTCCTCGAATTCACAAACGAGCGAATGAAACAAATATATACCTCGATTCGCGTCCAAGTATCGCCGAAATTTGCGGCTCGTTCAATCTAACGATTCTGCGTTAATGGTGCGCAATTGCGCATGATTTTTTTTAAATACAATCTAATATCTAATATCTACGTCGATTATTTAGGTTTAAAATAATAGTCTACATTTAGACAACATAATCCAAGAGAATAAGGCTTTTCTAAGTCATTTTAAGTTGATGAATATGAGTCCCTCCTCGGGTTAGGGGGTTCTCCCAAGAGTTGACAAATTTAGTAGCCCAGTTTCTAACCAACCGCACCTCAGCAAGCTCGCACTCTCAGCTTCTCCACGCATCCGATTAATCTTGGTATCGTTAAAGTATACATAAACGAGCGGCCGTAGGGTCGCCGTTTCAATTATTACTGAACTGCCTTCTGCCAGTCAGCCGGAAACGCAGCTGCTGTGCGGCAGTGGCGGCAGCGGCGATGGCAAGCAGCAGCCTGATTTCCCGCGCCGCGCCGCGAGTATATCACGCGGGGCTTTCACGGGGCTGGAATTTCGACGGAGGGTGAGGTCGGTCTCGAGGAGGATATGGGCCTTGCATCGTTTATGACGGGTTTCTGATTCGGAGATGAGTGTACGTGGGACGCATAAGATAGGGTCTCACCTCGGCAAATCTGCACGTGACCCTAATACGGGTTACCGCCACCCGGATTCGCACGTTCCCATGTGCATCCTAAAATCTAAACACTCCTATATGAGTCGGGGCTTTGGTCGGCCGCACTATCGCGCATTGCTGCATGTGCACGTACACACGTACTCTTACACAGCCGAAACGAGATACATATAATGCATCCGTATACGTGACATACATATGGTACATATCGTACACTTCCACAAAAGTGGCTTCAGTCATTTTCAGGAGACGAACTATCGAATCGTCATGATACCACAAGTTAGATCGCTTGCTCAATTTCTTTTTCTCTGCGCTTTGTGCTCGATTTCTTTTCGGTCTAATCGAAATTTTACGCTGGTAGGACGTTCCTAAATTCTCATTGCGAAAAGGCTTTCTCATCTTTTTTTTTCAATAATTGAAATACTTTTGGATACAAAGTATCTTGCATCTGTTATACTGTTTTAACAGCATATTTTGATGATTAATTAAAAACGAGTATTTAATTTATAGAATGAAAAAATAGATATGTGGGAGTTAATTCTCGAATTACTAATAATCAAAGTTGGTAAAATATCAGAATTTAAAAACGTTCAGAATTTTTGTGTTTAGATGTAATTGCGTTTACATATATATCATTTATTAGAAAAAAATTTCGAGTCAAAAAATATTTATTTGAATCAAAGAAATTTGTGCATTACTATTAAAGAAAAGTTTTTTTCTTATTATTCTTTTTATTAGAATTAAAGAAATTGTGTAATGCAAATCTTTTTCTCAATGAAAGAAATATATTTTTAAAACCAGAACAACTAAATTATTTTTTACACCTTTGTCAATATTTTCTTTGAATTAAAAATTTATTTGTTTAAATTGAATAAATAATTCGAACAAATAATTTATTTGGAAAAAGCTAATAAAGTTTCTTGAAATCAAATAAATTTTTATTTTTCTCATAGATATTTTTACCTGAACTTAAGAAAACCAAGTTAAAGAAACAATTTCATTTATTTAAACACAACTTTTCTCTGAGTGTATGATCTTTACTAGACAGGTAGTATATATTTTTATTGCTCGATAATATTTTAATTCAGTATGAGTAGATACGTCAGCAAGATATCACGTTATGCTTTATCACATAAAACTGCATAAATATGTGCATTTGGAATGTGTGTATTGAGATTGTTGATTAAAAAATACAAAACTATATCTTTATTGATTAATATTGTTTCATCTGTTATTTCTAATCTTACATGTTTAATCCTTTCATACATGTGAAACAGTTACAAACATTAAACTGTCAAACAGAATTCTGAATCATGATGTACAAATATTCAGATGCAATATGTACGCTTCGGATATGTCAAAATTGATGCGACTTCATATGGTATGTAGGACTCTGTACATACAGACAAATTACTTACTAGCAGCAAATTGTAACTGCTACATGTAAATTATTTCATCTTTGTTTTTTTAAATGCAAATTTAAATGATTGCTTAATTACTACAAGCAGGATTATTAAATGTAAATTGTTATATAAATTATTTCTCAAATATTTATTTAAGAAAAATAAAATTTACTTGTTATTGAAAAAGTCGCTTCATTTCGTACGCGTTGTACGACGTAACTGAAAGTCGCGAGTGTGTCAACGAAGGAAAGTGTGGCGCCATTGTCTCTGCATGTCCCCTCGTATTTGTCCGTGGCGCAATAAATGTCGGGAATCAGTGATCGCGTCGCGTTGAGTAATCCGCGAGATGAGCGAGTGCTCCTCGGGCCGTTTTGCGTGTGATTTGCGGTATGTGTCTGCAGTGATCGACAACTGGGAACTTTGGAGCGCGTTTTCGACTGTCGGGAGTGATCGAATCAGGTGGCGATCTGTTGATCTCTTGCGTTAATCGCGATGTAATCGGTCGGATCGGGAAACGGCGTAGTGACGAAACTTCTCGAATCGGCGTGAAGCTGCCGCTTCATTTCGTACGAATCGTGCGATGTAACCGAAAGTCGCGAGCGTGTCGGACGGAGGAAAGTGTGGCCGTGTCCCTGCGTGTCCTCTCGTATTTACCAGGGCGCAATAAGTGTCGGGAATCTGTGATCGCGTCGCGTTGATTAATCCGCGGGATGCGTGATGACTGGCGTTTCTCGGGCCGATTTGCGTGTGATTCGCGATGTCGTGTGTGACGAGCGAGCGCCGGGAAAGACGTGGCGTCCGTCGTGATAATCGAAAATGGCGGTGCATCGTCGCGTGTGTTATTATCAGACTAATTCGGAGTTGGAAAGTATTGCGCAAGTGTTCAACGAAGGAGTACCAGTGTATTTGAAAGGAGGAGGAGGTCTGGGAGAGGCATCTTATTCATTATTTCAGAATATACTCATCCCCCGATTTACGCGGCATTTTTTGTACGCGGTTTTTTTACGCGATAAATAATTCCTCCGTTTACATAGTATTTTTTGTACGCGTCTCATTTTACGTGGTCGAAAAATATATACATCTCTATATTTATTGAAATTATTCGATATCAGTGAACCAAAAGTTTTTATTCGATCGTACTTGTTACAATATTCTGATTTTTTTTCGGTTGACTTGAGTATATATATTGTAGTACTGACCGCGACAGCGAATAAAATATAAATTTTTTCTTAATTTTCGTTATTGTTCTTTTTGTACGAATCTAATGTGAAATAGATATTTTTACAACATACGTGGATTTTTCTCTTAGGTATTCTTATTTATACTGGCAGACTCCGATTCTCAACCGCGTAAAAAAAATCACATAGAATGGATGCTTCGTGTAAATCGAAGGATGAATGTACATTTAACTACTTAAATGAGACATTTATAATATTTAACATAATTAATATGTTTTTGTATTTTACAGATCAACGTAGTCTGCGATGCTGATTTTTAATTCCGCTGCTGCGCATCGTATTGGTGAGTCAAACAATTTTTTTTTTATTTTACATCAAGGTAACGGATATATTTGACATCTTGTATTTGAGGAATGTATCTCAAGTTAACACATTACAAAGATACAATAAGTCCTATGAAACCGTTACCTTAATATAAATGGGCTACAACAGATTAAAGATTGCGTTACAATTAAATATTCAAATTGTTTATTTAGAAAAATAACGAGAAATGAAAAAAAAGGGAGAGAGAATTGAAATTAGACTTTAACATTGTAATAAATATATTTTTTGATATATGAAAAGCTTTTAAATTAAATTAAATTTTTATCATGATTCTCATATTTTATGGGTGCTGCAAGATGTTTTTGTGCAACATATTTATTTTTTCATGAAAATAATATTATTATATAAAGAACATGTAGAGAAAAATTGTAAATATTTAAATTTATTTTCCCTTTAATTCTCTCTTCTCAAATATTTTTTTATTAACATTTTATTGAGTTTGCATTTGGTATTCTTATATTTTTTTCAGAATTAAATATTGTAAAATGTTTTGATACAAGAAAAAAAATGTTTGAACATTTTTTTAACGTACATATGTCACATGCAAAAATAAAAGTTCAAGAAATATTTTAGAATTAGCAAAATCTAATTAATTTGTTTAATAAAAAGCTGCGCTGTGATGATAAATTATGCTAAAATGATTATTAATTATATTTTTTCTATTATACAATGCTAATTTTTTTTGTACTAATCTTTTATAGCCCATTATTCATATTAATTATGTTACAATATTTGATAAATTATATTTAATTACATTTGATATTTATATTCCAAATTTTAACATTTATTTTCTGACTATCTAATAACATAAGAGTATGAATCAATATTTAATAAAAAGTCAAATTGCCTTTAAATATTGCCTTTAATATTAATTTATATTTTTATGATATTACATATTTTTAGAAAACATAAAATTTAATTGAAATGTAATTTGTTGAATATTTTGCATCATATTTTTACTTTAATATTATGACATAAAAATACTTTATATAAAATAAAATTGAAATATTGACGTAATAATCGAAATAAATATGGTAGAAATAGAAATCAATACGTAAAAATTGATTCTCAAATAAAGTTCTACAAGTTCTATATTTGTAATATAAATTTTTGACAACAACGACAAAATTATAGATCACACAATTGCTTGTACGGAATTAGAAATTAGTTATCGGGAATTTTTTATTCATTAATTAATTAAATTGATATGCGCTTATCAGCTCACTTACAAAAACGTATATTTGGAATATGATTAAAAGTAAACACATTTGTTTTCGGTTATATGTATACGTAAAAACAGTGACGAGTTGATTAACGAAACTATGCCAAAAAATTTGCCGGACTTCGGTGCGCGATATACGGTTAAGATTGACAAATCGATTGTTCGCATATTCCGCTCGCGAATCTCGCGTACTACTTCTGCAAAACGTTCGCGCAGCACGACGTTGCATTCGGTGTTTATCAAGGTATGGGCATGCAAGTGGGCTATCTTTTTCGTGGACACGGACGAATGCTGATGCAGCAGCAAGATCTTCGGAATATACCCGGTGGCTCGATATCGGAGGGGGTCGCGGTCGGCCGGCCGGTCAGTCGCTGTTGTTTTATTCAAGAAGTTGAATATTGAAACGAGAGTCAATACCGGCTATCCGTTTCCACGCGGAGGAAAACGGATGCGCTTATATGAATGCGATTGGAAGCTGCTATGTGGGAACACTTTCGCGCCGTATCGGAGAACGCCTGCTCTCGACCTCTCGACAGTCGTCTCGTAAGCGGCAAATTATCTGCTTGGCTAATTGATCAACCATCTAACGCTGGCAATTACCGCGTTGTTAACGACGTTTACTTAATGAGCGTCGAATCGCGTTATCGTTTCAAGCCGTTACGGTTGATGATTGATATATGATGCGGAAGTGATGTTTACGACATATGAAGAGTTAAATCGCTCGTTGATACTTGATAAAAAGTTCATCCGAAATCTCTTTATCAATATTATATTTTTCGCGACTTTTCTATACAATGGTATGACCCACGATAAGCTTATGCATTATTCTTTCTAAATATAATGGGAATATGACACTCGGTACAAAATTAAATATGACATTTCTACTATTGACCTCCTCTAGCCTGTATTGTCATATTTTAATTCAATTTTTTTTAAATAACAGGTTAACGAAAGACTTTCTTGAAATATTCCGGATTTATCCGACTTGCAATAATAAAAGATCAGGTACTATATCGAACGTAACATTTTAGCTTATGCATTCGCTTGGTTCCAGACGATACTTTGACTACTTAACATGATTGATCGCCGAATTTGTTTTTGAGCACGATCAATCGAAGCGAAGCACTTACGCGTTTGATTGATGGATTTTCCGGGAAGAGCGATAATATAAAAGATGTAAAATTAAATTTTTCTCGGTGAAATTTTATGAAGCAAATAATTAATATATTAAACGTAAACCGAATAATGCAAACGATAAATACGTATCTCAATTTTATCAAAATTTTTTCATATTATAGATTATAATAGAATCAATAATTTCTTATTAGCTACGATCGCTTAGCTAAATTGCCGATCAAATGTACAATTGGTGAAACGTTCATTCGCGTTGACGAGGGTTTCCTAATTCCTACGACATTCTGCATTATCCGTTCTGTATTAATGGCGACAATAAGAGGACGCACCGGCTGACAACATCATTAAAGACTCGGTGACAACCGAGGAATTAGGGTGGCTATAGTATTTAGCGAAACGTTACAGTAGGGTCGTAAGTTTAAACCTTGCCCAAGCGAGCGTGCATTAGTATTATTGTCTAAGACCCGCGCGACTGTAGGGCGCAAGCGGTTAGTGTTATTTATATTATAAGTTTACGCGTATTATTTTTGTTTTAAATAAGAATTTTAATTTCTCGTCAACGTTGACAAATTAATAGAGTCGTTCTCGAGAATTTTCTAAATCTATTTGATACAGCTACATTAAGCAAACGAGCGCGAACACGCATAAATAAACAACTTCCTTCAATGTATAAGTTGTTCAGTATTTGTTCAGTATTTGTTCGCGTTCGTTTGCTTGATCCGGCTTAAGGTGCTTTACGCACACACATATATACACGTGAATAGAATGCGTTTTCCATTGATTGTATATGCATTAAAATCGAGATAGGTTTCCAGAAGAGAATATATCTGACGTTATTGAGGATATTCAGACAGCTGTGACACAACACAGGTTCTGGAGGAGTACTTTAAAAGACACTTATGGGAACTGTATCATATATGTCAACACCGGATCGAGAAATTCACAAGGGTGATACGCCGATAATAAGGGGGAAATAGACGAGAGTTGTTCCGTTTTATCGAGATCCGTTCAGTTAAAAAAACAATTGTTTTAATGCGATCTACAATATGACGAATCGTAGTAGATGCAACGCTCTGCCGAGGTCCGCCCGCGGTTCCGTCCACCTTTCCCACCTGTCAGCGCATTATCTGCGCTGCGTTTGCCGCACACCGCGTACGTATGTACGTATTACGGGGCTATGTGCGTCTCTCTTGCGTGTACATATATAGCTGCCGCTCGGGAGCTATTGCGAAACGTTCCGCGTCTGAACACGGTAATGTAAGTTTGAGCACGGGCGCGTGGCCGTGGGATGTTACAAACATGTCCATGGATATATCCTAGCTTCTCGCCGTCGAGTTCGTGAACCGGGGACGAATGGGGTACCAATGGCGAGCGAAGTTACGGCCGATAGACATGCCGAACTCCCGCGCACGCAAGTACGTCCCTCGCGATGTTCGCGGGGATGTGTCAGTTTGACAGGATAGAAGAGCACGATAGAAAACTGCTTTCCATTGGGATTGCTACCTAAAGAAATCATGTGCATATGTGACTTTCGCCTGTTCTTGACACACACACGCGCGCGCGCCTACGTAACAAAGAACATGTACATATATTCAAGGTGATGTTCGTGACTGCTCTTTTTTAGGGGATAGAATATAGCTGCGTGTATCGAAGTGCCCGGAGGGAAAAAAGAAAGACTGCGATAATCCGTTGTATCGAGTCCTTTGACTTTGCCGTATCGACGATACGCGATAAAAAGCGCGAGGGCGATTTCGATACCGGCTACGTACACCTTTAAGTTCGTTAACGTTCAACCAACGCGACTACGTAGGTCTATACTTTTGCCTGGTGTATTTTCGAGAGGCAATTTCCTTGCGATTGGTTCAGAATGGTTCCATTACACAAGGATATCGATAGCGGCTGTGTAGCCGGCGCGATGGAATACTGCCACTGCGCGAAATTCGATCTACAATCTGCACTCTGCCGTCGCACACTTCCATACAATCTGTATAATTGAAGGAGACGGCACGCGTATAAAGATGATCCGCAAACGGACCGGACATATCGCGCGTTGAATAACCACCTATCTTACCTTCTCAATCGAATGGAAAAAAAAAGATTGTTGCAGTTGCAAGAATCTATGTAGTAATTAAACTTCAGCCGTATATGGATAAAATTTAACTATCACACACAGACTTTTGCTGCTGCAACTAATCTTTTTTTTATCGTGCATGCGCAATTTAATCTCGAGCTATTTTCTTTCGGTTACAGTCAGGGAGAGATATTTTAAATACGTTAAAGAAGTCGCATTCTCAAATGAGCGTTATCCACTACACTGTTAAAAATACGGTCGAAACAAATTTCAAGCAGGTACTTGAAAAACATTTAATGTAATTAAAAGTGCACTAAATTTTATGCGCATACTTTTCTGTTATAGATACATTAAATCGAATGTACTTGTGTAACTTAAAAGTACATTCAATTTCATGACATTTTTAGCAGTGTAAAGCGTATGTCGAAATCGGTGTATTAAGTGCAAATGCGAGATTAAACCCGGGTGGGATTAATTTTTGCGCCGTGAAGGAGTTTCAGGACCTCCCTGCCAAGAAAGTCCAGTAACAAGTAACGGGAATTCCGCGGGTATTGAAATTAAAGTTGGTTGATTACTTTCTTAAACTATTAGATGGTCTTACAACCGATCTCTCTCCAGCGATCAGTTTAAGCTGTCGGAGAATAATTTCTCGCCGTCCTACGTTTAGACAAGCATTAGTGCGTTTGTGTTAACCAAAACGGATTACTTTCTACTGTAATGTAAAACACACGATGAATCGCGCTGAAAACCGTTATATGACCTGCATTATAGCCGTAACGCGGATTTATGACGTATACAGTCTGCAATATTTGCAGCGAATTTGTCATTTCGCCATGATGTTATTACTTTCTTGTTGCTCGCGACGGACAATGGCACCGCCGCCTAAACCAAGAAAAACGAACTTTAAACATGCTAGGTTCGAAACGGGAAAGCCGCGGTAATATGTAGCTAGTGTGTTCCACGCGGAGAGAATAAATGGAGAAATTATTTCGGATACGATAGTACACGCGCACAGAGAAAAAAACACAGGATCGATATGTACATGCTTTACAGAGAAATCGCTATACTTGAGCTGAATAAGGCCCCCTTAATTAATTTTTTTTAACTTTATGGAGATATTGAAATAAACTAAAACGGGAATATAAAATCTTTTTCAATCATTCACAAAAATGAAATATGTCTTCCATATAGAATGTTTGTAATTAAATAAAAAAATTTGTTAAACTCTGTTATTGAGACTTTAAATAGCAAAGAACATAACAAAGAAACTGCATATTATTTTTTAAATCAGTTTTAAAATGATTATTAATCATAAAAACGAAAGTAATTTATTTTTAAATTTACATCGTAATTATCTTTAATTTGGTCTTTAATTAAATTGGAAATTTCTAGCTAATTTTAATTTCTCAAAAGATACCAGCATTGAAAATCGTTATTCTTTAGTGTAAACCTCCCACATAACAAACAAATAATAATCGCTATATAAATGGCTTTATTTAGTGAATGCGTTGTTTTTAAAAAAATAAGTATATTTTTTAAAACTTATAAAAATCAATATTTTTGTTATTTTCTGTAGTTAGGAATTTAAATAATATTATATGTTATAATATATCAAAAATAATATGTATTTAATAAACTTTGCAGCGAATTTTTATAAAAATGGCTCATACATCAACTTCGTTATAAAGTTTCCGTTACACTAAACAGACATGCTGCTACCTGTTCTAATTCCGCGGTCTTTACCTACTTCCTATGACACATTTTTGAGGCATATACTGCAGGTAAAGTGCATTTTTAAGTAAATTCAAAAGTGAACCTTATTTAGGCCCCCATTTAGCTCAGGTACCCTTCTGCTTGAAATTTAAACTGTTACATATTTTTATATAACTATACAATATTATAATTTTTAAACTGAAATTTTTCAAAATATTATTTTGGATTTCTTAATAATTACCTTGTAAAATATTTCTGCAAAACGTCACCTAGTTTTTTTCTTTAAACGCGTTACATTCTTTTACGGTGAAAAATACACAATTTTGCGATTGTTCGCAAAACGTCACGGATGATCAGCTATATCGTGTAGATCGCTCGGTGATAAGATATTCGTGTACGCGCGATTATGCTCCCCCGTAAACTGCCTAATCGCTCCTGTCACGTTTTGCATCTCACAGTCAAGCGCGTAGTTGACTGAGGACATTATCAACAAAAGCACTTTGCTAAAGGGCTCTTACAATTTTGCACGTGAGTATACGTGACACTGACTTTACGCGAAGTCGAGAATATGGGACCGTCTTTTACATGAGCGCCTATTACAGACGCCGCACTCGTAGTCTGGTATCGCCTTAGGAGATTGCAGGATCAACTTGAGATCTAATGGGGTCTCAACCTATCTACGTTATACTAAAGCAGCCTTGTACCGGCAAATCGGCCGTCACATCTCCCGTATTTGTTATGCGAACTTGATTAGAAATGATAAAATAGACATTTACCCGGCGTTATAGTGCTAATCCTTAATATTATTAATAATAATGACCGGACACAAGGAACTTACGCGCGCGCGCGGAACATTATTACCGTCGGGATAATAATTCCTGGCGAAGATGGAGCTTTAGAAACGTGTCTTGAAACAAAGAATCACGGGGCACAGGTAGAGCTTGTTAAGAAAAGTTACCGTGAACTTTGCGTTCAGTGTCTGCGAATTAACTACGTTTCGAAACGTCACTGGTAAAAATGGTAACAACTATTAATTTGAGAAGTTTTTTTGTCATTGCTCGAAGATATCGATGTATGCTATGTATATTATTTAATTACGGATTTGATTATGCCCGGTGATTAAAATATTGATTTAAAGTATCGAAATGCATAATTTTGAGAGTCACGCTTGTTCACGCGATATACAGCTTAGTGAGAAAGAATATTTTGTCATTAATGCAGTCACCTTCATTAATAACCGTTGACTGGCCTCTGTAAATGAAGGTCCTCTCGCACATGGACCACCACTTACAGATAAAGCTGAAGGATCGATCCAAAGGGTGGTCCCCTCCATCCTCGAACGTACGCAAGCGCAGCGACACGGTCGCCGTGTTTATTTTACATGTCTTATAAATGTGCAAACGCTCGCAAGCGACAGGCAATTGGCTTGTCAATTAATAGTAATTATTGCTTTTGAAAATTTATTGCATCGGGCATTACATAATGATGTCTGTTATTCTACCTTATAATACATATTACAATGTTTTATTTGTCCATTAAATATCACGAGTAATTAATAGTTTATTATTTAAGAAAATGAGAGTTAAATTAGATTTTCATGGATCAATTTGAGAGACTAATTTTAAAAATTCTTCTGAAAGGTTCTAATGACAACTATACTAATTTTATTTACTAATATATCTATTAAAATATATGAATGCATTTATCAGTTAATAATTAATTCGATTATCAAAAAATCGTTGTATTATCGTAACATTTTCTGAAAGATATCGCTTGACCCTAAGCGTCATCCACAGAGTTCGTGAACATTAAGATACGAGTTGATTCTCCGCAAAATCCGAATCCTGATGAAACTTTTATGTGTATCTTTTGTACGAATTGTATGAATTGTAAGCTGGCTCAGTTTTGACGAAATGTTTCATATATGTGTATATTTCGAACGTACTTATCCAGCAACTTACCTATGCGGTCGGTCCGCGTCTGAATTTTAACGGGCTGCCAGTCATAAGGTATTCCGGAAACGGATGCGGATTTTCTAGAGGATCCTCACGAATTTCTCTATTTCACGGACGATTTGTCCTCTGCGGAGGCGGGTTTTGTCGCACGCGGGTCACTATACGTGAGTGAGCAGACGCTGAAATCGACCTCAGCTGGCTCGTCGTCATCTCATTCGATTTGACTCCAAGAATTGATCCACAACATCATAAATAGCTCGTCGTTAAGTCTCTTGCTCGTGATACCATTCGCATTGGCTGAGAAAATGCGCGCTCTTTCTCCGTAAAAGCAGACTTGTCGAGATCATTATTGAATTGAAGATTGAATGATGCAGTCTCGCTATTAGTTAAAGAAAATTACTCGTTCTTCTTCTCGCTCATTTTTACGATAAATTACATATTTTCCGTTTCTTTAAAGTCGATACTTGCTTTTTTTTGTAAAAAAGAACTAATACATAATATTATAAGATACCCGAGTCGAATAAGGCCACCTAACTTATTTTATTTTTTATAAACTTTATATAGATATTGAAATAAACTAAGAGATTAAAATGTTTATTTCAATCACTCACAAAAATAAAATTATCTTCCATATAGAACATTTGTAAATAAACAAAAAACAATTTTTTTTAACTTGACATTAAAACGTGTCTTATTAAATGCTTGTCTTTTTAATAAGGCCTAATCAAAAATGAATTGAAAATAACAAAGGAATTAAACATTATCTTCCAAATCCTTTTTAAAATGATCATTAATTACAAAAACGAAATCTCTTAGGGTCTACTCTACTGTTAAACATAACAATTATCTTTAATTTTTCAAAAATAACACAAATACCAATATAATAAGCCAAACGCACACTGAGAGAAATCGTTTGGTAAGATCAACCAAAGTTTTGTTGAATAGTGATTAAATGAATTTTACGGTACCCCAAAAACTTAGTTACATTTAATAAAACTTTCTGTAATTTGTTGTATGAAAATAATTATTTNACAAATTGTTTGATCAAAACAACTATATATTTAGTAATTATAACTATAAAATTTATTTGATCACTATTCAACCAAACTTTGGTTGATTTTACCAAACATTTCTCTCAGTGCAGGTGTTTGAGCGGATTAATCTACTAGACATTATTCGGCTCAAGTACTTTACAATACTATAAAATGTTTCTTACGTATTTTTCCTATTGTTTACTGATCTCTTTCTTTGAACATGTAGCTTATTATATTACGAATTGAGCAAATATCTGATTGTTGCTTTAAACGGCTGCGAGATCTTCCCTTAGTAGGCTTTCATGCAAAACATTATGTGCTTTGTGCGAGGAAAAGTCGAGAGTCATTTGCCAATGCTGCTGCTTTCGGTCAGCTTTAAAACTTCTTTGGTGATAGTTTGTCGAACAGCGGGGCGAACAAGCGAGGGATGCTGAAGGTTCCCCCGTGCCAACTTCGACTCAGGGAAACGCCGACGGAAAAGCAGATAAATCAATTGCTTTCTGCGCGGCTTGAATACATGTACTTTAGTTTAAACGCATTTTTTTTGGCACGAGGTGCGAAACGTGGACGATTGATCCATATTTTTTGAGATAATGTAAGCGCGTGAGATTTTTATGAAATAGCACTTTATCTAATTACAAGGTCTGGTAAGATTTCGACAACTCGAAAAAGAAATTTTGACGAGTTTGAATTGACCCGGATAAAAACTTATTCAAACTATAAAAAAAACTTTGAATTTTTCGGAATTATTAGATAAAATAGGAAAAAAAGTGATTAAAGAACATTATTCTTTTACTTGAAAATCGTAAAACGTATTTTTATTCACGATTACTTTTAAAATATCTTACAAATCGCGGTGTGAGACTCTGTAAAAAAGAATCTATCAATACTTTTCTTAAAGCTGGGTCGAACTATACAGCGTCAGCGTCTTGGTCTATCGAGTTTTGAACTATCCAGACTTACGATGTAACTTTCGCTTTCCGCCTCTCTTTTATGCCATTATCTTACGAATTTCTTACATTTCATCACACAAAGATTTAGGCGACAGCCTCGACTTTATTAATCCGTGACGTTGTTATTCAAGATACGTTATTATTGTCGGAACAAGCAAATTTGCAGTTAATATCGTCCAGAAGATTTCGACGCTGACGCGAAACTACCGTAATATCGTAGCACGATGTATAAAGATGTAAAACCGGGCAAAGTTCGCGAAACTGACGTTCCCATAATTAGATTCAACGGTGTGAAAGGGCGACGAAGGGCAGCGGAAACTCGCCCCGATCCACCACGGCGAGTGATTATAAAATCCGCCTGCAGGCGGTACCGCAAGTTCTGATCTTTCACATCTTTTACAGCGCTATTTACATACGTTCCCGTACCCTGGTAACGCCTAACGTTTTTCAGATGCGTATTATTTCAAAAGGTTTTTGCGGGAGTATCGCGCGAATGCGGTTAATAGAATTACATTTTACGTTTGCGATTTTACGAGTGGTCAAAGTGTCGGACAATCGTAAAATATTTTTACAACGCACGATAATATATATAGCCAGTAGTTTTCAGTCAGAGATGCACGCGGTAAGCACAACAGTATATCGTAATTTGAAGACTGTAACTGAAATGAAATTGGTGAATTAACTATTAATTAAAATGATGTGTTTACCGCTTGGCTCAGATGGAGATGACTTGGGGATAACTTCTCGCGTTTATATACGTCGGGCGATCGAGACGAGAGCCCACGATCCCTCCGGCACATAAATTTATGCTAAATTATAATGATCGGATGAATTCTTATCTCGATATTCCACGTTATATCGCGGCGTACGTGCACGGTAGCGCAGGAAGCGTTTTAGGGAGAAAGAGAGAGAGAGGGAAAGAGAGAAAGAGAGAGTGAGGGAGGAAAAAAGAAGTCGTTATACGTCGAATCTCTCGTGCATCGTTTGATCCCTGGCTCCGAGACGGCGATGCGATGGTACGTACGAGCGGCGATATACACGTAGAAAATGAAGGAAGTACCTTTGACGTTAATATTTCCCTGGTATCGGCGGGCACGTTTCTGTAAACCGTGAGGCATTAAAAGTAATACATAATTATTCACGGTTCATTTCGTTTTCCCATTTCCTATATGGCACACATGTGGCACGGGGTACGTGTGTGCATGCACGTACGTAACGTAGGGCATGGGCGTGTGCGACGAGCTCCGATCTCGCCATCGCATCGCCGGCAGCTCGTGCACCAAAGGTGGACAACGGAGCGCGGTAGGGAGAGAAAAAGAGCAAACCGTGGGTGGGTTTTAGAGCGAGGGTGGTGGCACGATGGTGGCGGAGACGAGACCTGACTGTCTGCAGGCTTGTTTCCGCGCGCTTTGAGCACATGCATTTTGCTCTCTCTTCCTCTCCTCCTGCCTCTGCCCCCTTCTTCTCTCCCTCTCTCTCTCTCTCTCTCTCCCCGCAAACCGTGGACGTACCAGCAGCGAGCGAGTTAACCAGCTCGCGAGTACGGCGAAAATAACGCCGTGAAAATCCGCTTAAGCGGAAACAGCCCGTCATCGTATTGATCCATGCCATTACCGTTCCGCAGAAATGAAAGATGAAACAAAAAAAAAGAGAGAGAGAAAGAAAGAAAGAGAGGAGAAAAAAGAAAAGGAAACAACAAAAAGCTCATTTCGCCGGACGTGTTTGAATTTATATCGGATGGGTATGGGACGCGACGTATCGCGACAGTGGGATCTGTATGGGGAATTAAACGACGGCTTACAAATGCATGTATGCGATCGAGTCGCTTGCACTTCCCCAACACGTAGGCTCAATTAGCATAACTAATATCGAGAGTGTGTCGCCAATGTACCTCTTTCTGTTATCACATGATATAATCCTACCGATATTATCCCTCGCGATCAGCGTACAATTGTTTAGAAAATGGATCCTTTAAGGGGATTATTTCTAGACTAGGACGCGAAAAAGTTTGTCTTGTTTTTGAGAATTTTTTTAGAGAAAATTGCTGTACACATATTTTTCTACGCTTTTACACATCTATTTGTAGATATTTAATAAGTATCTACAAATTTTGATATGGCTAAATGTTTATTAGTTTCGTATGTTACGTAAATTTAAAAGTAAACACATTTTTCCAATTGGCTGACATGATTTTTCTGAAACTACTGAAGCTATCGATTTTAACATTTGCTTATGTAAAATTCATATCTGTTTATCGCATAAACTAGAATTATTACGATATTTATAAATTACTCATTTTTTTATACATGTTTAATTCAATCGATTTTTAAGATATCGTTTTTTAAACGCGCCATTTTAATAATTTGCAACATTTTTTTATTTATTCTGGTTCATGCGATAAACAGACATGTATTTGACATATATGCAAAAGTTAACGTCGATAGCTTCAATGGTTTTTGAGAAATCAACTGACTTGAATAATGTGTTTGTTTTTAAATTTAGATAACAAAAAATTAATTAATTTAGCCATATGAAAATTTGTAGTTATTTAATAAATGTGTACAAGCAGAAAAGTATGTGCAGCAGTTTTCCTTTAAAAAAATCCCCTAAAATAGGCCACTTTTTTCTCTAGATTAAAATCCTCCTTAATTAAACAATTAATAATTATTATTAGTTATTAACGCGGACTGACACCCGGAGAATGTATGAAAGACACGCCTTGATCGCGCAGTTTATTGGCGGTGCCATCGATTCTTTCGATAGCCTTACCACTGCCTGCCGTTACTGCTTAAAACATCGCTACTTAGGGCACGGCCGGCCGAAAGCCTTTTTTTTCCCTCGTTTAGGTCAGTTATCCGCGACCATAAAACCCAACGCGGAAATAACGCGGACGTTATCGGTGCAACTTTCCGCACTTTTCGCGCTCGTTGAACTATCGCCCGTGGAATGTCGTTGACTCCAGTTATCTCGAACGCGAATAATTCCGACGAGCGACGCCCCGACGTGCCGTACCGCCGTCGCGTC
>QKQZ01055714.1:0-10952 GCA_003595255.1 Solenopsis fugax | reverse complement strand
GCGGCGACGCGTTCTCCACGCTCAAGATGGTCCAACTCACCCGCGGGCGGTTCACGTAATCCTCATCGCCCCCGGCGCGCTATTTCGAACCGGACGATAATCAGCGACTCGCGGCCGCGCCGAGTTCCTTTTACGACGATGAAGCGAAGGCGTTTGAGCGGTTTCTCGCAACACCACGTGCAGAGCACGAGGTCGAGGCGTCCCAACTGCAACTGTCGAACGATCAACGCAAGGAAAAGTTAGGAAAAAAAAAAGAGAACGGAAAAAGGAACGCGATGTAAGCGATTGGACGCAAAGGCGAACGCTCGCGACAATGGATTAGATTCCGAATAAATAGAGCAATACAAGGAGAGACCAATTTTATTGCAACATCTAAAAATTTAGGTAAATACAGATCAGGAAATAATTTCTTTTGAATTATCAAAATAATTACGTAAGACGTTCAAGCATAACGATACTGCTGCAAAAAGTTTTGACATTCTAGCAACCAAGTTAAATATCCTACAATGTTTTAAATAGTTCAAGGTAAGTATTTTCAGATTTGTATTTCAGCAAAATTGTTCTTTCTGTGTAGTCAAAGTTTCAAAAAGGGAAGGGGAGTTTTGAAATCGTATAAAATATTGTATCTTAAATATATAATATTTATCATTATATCTAATAGTTAATTATTGATCAAATATCAATGATTAATAATTTGAAAATATTTGAAATATTTAATTTGAAAATCGAGCAATTTTGATGCGCACTTTCTATACTCTATAACATTCATTATAAAGAAAGAACGGTTTTGCTAAAGTATCTAAACATTTAATTGGATACAGATCTAAAAATAATTATTGGACCATCAAAATATGAAGGATGTTTAAATATGATAAGTAATGTTAAGAACAGTTTTGCTGAAGTATCTGAAAATTTAGCTGGATACAGATCTGAAAATAATTTTACTGGACCATCCAAATATGAAGGACGTTCGAACATGACGAGTAATATTAAGAACAGTTTTGCTGAAGAATCTAAAAATTTAGTTTGATACAGATCTGAAAATAATTTTATTGGATTATGAAAATAATTATGTAGGACACTCAAGCTGCTAGAATGTTAAAACTTTGCAACATTGCACATAATACTTTAGCGTCCTACATATTTAATTTGACGGTCCAATAAAATTCTTTTCAAACCTGTAATCTAAATGAATTTTTAACAAATCAGTCTTTCCGTGTATTTACAAGATTATTCACGTAAAGCTTAATATCTCGAATGCTCTGTAATCCATTTTAATTGTTTTGGTCTTTATTTTTAAATTTCGGGAGATTTTAAAACTATCAAGGCTCATTTATCTTTCATAGAGAGTGAACTAAGAATAATTGAAAAATGTTACATAAGAATTTGTGTACACGAAAAGAACGATTTTACTGTAGTATCTAAAAAGCTAAATACAGATCAGAAAATAATTTTATGTTGGACTACCAAAATAATTATGTAAAACGTTCATAATAATCCTGCTGCAAAAAAAGTTTTGACATTCTAGTAACCAGCTTACACGTCTAATATAAATTTTCTAATGGTTCAACATAATTATTTTCCGATCTGTATTTTAACAAAATTATCTTTTCGTGTAAAAACCAATTTTTGTATTTCACGTTGGAAAAAGATATAAATAAATACTTTTAACCAGCCTTTTTTCGAATTCTGAACCACTATATTCACCGCTTAGTTCTAGTCCGGGACATTTCGTCGGGAAATTCGCGTGTCGTCGCTTTACGACGGGCGACCGGATGCCTGATCTAAAGGACAGTTTCTTGCATCGATCCCGACGAAATTGCGTAAGGAGAAGCAATTTCCCGTTCGCCGTCGTTCCGCAAACGTTTCCGTCGCTTTTCATTAAAACGGGCGCCGGGCATTTGGGCGTACGCGCGTACATACACACACGCCCGGCTCGCGTAATTGCATTTCGCCGTGCGCGTTTGAGCCGCGAAACCGCGCTAGGGGGACTTTTACAGCGCGATCTCGTGACTTGAAATACTTCCAAAATACATCGCCACCTCGTGCTGTGCCCCCTCCCCGCCCTCCGTTGTAAAAACCAGTTTTGCTTGAATTTCGCTTTGAATCACACCAATAAAACTTATTTTTTTTCTTTTTTTTTTCTATACTAAGAGACAAGTGTTTAGTATTTATGACTGTAATTGCACAGTAAAATAATTATTGGTTAAACGCTTTATTTTTGTAATTATTACTGTTATAACAGTAGCAAAATAATAACCTTACCAAGTTTATAATTCTCTAACTATAGTAAAAAAGAATTTATTATAAATTCTGATAATTTCAAATATTGATATAATAAAATATCAAAATGTGAATTGCAAAAATAAAGTAAAAAAATTTTATGTAGTAAATGCAATCACAATTACAATAAATTTGATTATTTTTTAAAATTCGCTTCTTATTTATGTATAATAATAATAATTAATAGCTATAATTGATTAAAACAACTCTAAATATATATGTGGATGCGATCCCAATACATTATAATCCTTTTGCATTATGCGCAAATTTCGGTGTAGCGAAACGCTATATTAAAACTGACGAGGGTTGCTAAAGACGTGCGAGAGGGGAGAAGACGTCGAGTTTAGAGAATGTTGGGTGAGCATGACTTCAAGTACGTCTTTTGCTTCCGTTTGCCAATAAATATTGAATCACCCTTTTTAATTGTTTTGTGCCATTATCATTAGTCTACATATAGTTGGTACCGAATGACTACAAATTATAATTAAATTATGATAATTCCAATCACATTTTTCCTCTCTCAGTGTAGTCCTTAGAATAAGAAAAAGATAAAGAGAATAAATTAAGCCGAAAAAAATTAATCTGCATTGACAAAAATGGACATAATTCGTGAATCGAAAATTCAGAGATCCTAACGACTTAAAAATGTTCGGACCGACATGTTATTAACTAAAAATAAACCAGTAGATTATAATGAAGCTGATTAAGCTTTACTCGTAATCCGTGATTTAAATTAAATATTAACGTTATTTTATTAATTAAATTAATTGATTTAAATTTATTAAATATTAATTTTATAATAATAACAAATATATTAAGAATTATAGTCTTAAAAAAAACGATTTTTTTAACTACATAGTAGAAAACATTTTGTATTTATGTTAAAACTGGTCTTCGTTAAAATTTTTGTGTTGAATTCTTAACATATCCAAGTGTTAATACTAACTAATATATAACATGATTATATTATTTGAACATTTTAAATTGATATTTAACATTTCTTAGCGTTGAAGCAACACAATTTATGAGCGAATAAACAAATAACATAAAAATAATGTAGTTTTGAAACATCAAGTCTAAAATAAATGAATAAAATGTATGTGTAAACATATTACAAATGTTAATTTTACTGAAGAAATATGTTTCCATTTCGTTTCTAAATTGTGTCAATATTACATTTTTTGTGTTAATTTTTCACATGATATTTATGTTACTTTCTAATATATTCATCTTGTATTAAATTAGCACAAAAATTTGAATGGACCGTTTGGGACACGCGATATATGTTATGTTAAATTTAACATAAATCTTCCAACTGTGTAGAGATGACCTATAATCGTTTTTAGCAATAAAATAATTTTGCAAAAATAATATATTCTCTATTTATATACAAAATAATACCAATAATATAACAGTTTAAACGACCCGTATACAATAGCTGCAGTTTAGTGCATTTAACGCTATATTGCCATTCGACTTACGACCGACGTAACCCCGACGTCAGTCGCAAGTAGGGGAGTACCTGTATTAGAAAATAGTCGTCGGATCAGGGATCGATACTGACGGCAGCCTTGCGCTGCAATAATAATGGCAATTGATAACGATCGCGCTTTACAGACGCCGTGTGAAAAACACGATTCGTCATGTTACACGTGAAAAATATAATTCATCGTATCACCATCGTCGCGCGAGTCCGAAGGTCTCTTACGTGTCCGATTCGATCATCCGACGACGCCCCGCGTCCTTTCTCTCTCTCTCTCTCTTCGCATGTGTGCGTGTCTTGCCCGCACACAATGCTATAAATACGAAATCTGCTGATCGGCGAGAAACGAGAAGGTCGGCGGGGTCGCCCGGTTGACTCTCGCGTATGGAATGCGCGCGAATTACGACGACGACGACGACGACGACGACGACGACCGATGGCATTCCGCGCTGCTGGAGCTAAGGAACAATCGCCCGGGTATAGGACCGGTCGTCGTTGGCGCTGTTTCAGCGCCGAGTGACCGCGGCCACGGGAGCGTATCGTCATTAATGCGTCCGTAGAGCGCGGCGGGAGGTAAGGCGGGGGGAGGGAGAGAGAGAGAGAGAGAGAGAGGGTGGGACGGAGGTCGCGAAATGATGTCACCGCTTACGCACGTTCATCGAATTAGACCCCGCGCGATTTTATTATCCGCTCAGACGGCTCTTAGCTAAACGAGTTTAATCGCTTTTGCATGAGCCGCTCTCATTATTCACCCGCGTACCGCACCGTCACGTAACGTTAATCCCGTTCGGGGCGCGACGCCGTTCCTTTTTATTAACTGCACCCCCGCCGTAAGATGAGAAATGCCCCGTCAAACGTCAGATCCGTAAGACCGCCCAAGGAAATTCGACGCTCGCCGAAGCGTGGTAGTACACATTTCGCGAATATTAATGCGAGGACGAAATGTATTAAGGCAACTCCGAACGCGCATGAAGAATCTTACCTCCCGAACTCGCGTATCCCGTTTTCACTTCATCGTCAAATCCAATTCGTCTTCCTGCACCATTAAAAGTTGCAAAACGTTGCAAGTTTCTAACAAAATTGCCTAAGTTGGGGGACTCCCCCAAATTTTAGTTTTGTTATTACCGCGGGGAATTTTTTGGGTGGATGGAAAGTTCGGGGGAATCTTTAAGGGAGGAATATATAAAGATCTACAGTACTTTTACTCTCCCGAAAAATCCCCCGTGGCAATAATAAAATTCAAATTTGAAGGAAATCCCTTAACTCTGGTTTATATTACCCGCCCAAAGACGTAGATAACGAAGGATTTCCAGCAGTTTCGCGACAGAAACTGTGTCAAATTGATCTCGATAAGCCTAGATGAATAATACAGGAGATTATGAGTAATACGGGGAACAAAGTAATATGAACACCTAGGAAATGCACTACTTATCCTTATTTATGAAAGAGAAAGTTAAAATCTACCATTTGCTTTTAATACAAATTCTTTCTTTGGAACAAAATCGTACAACGCTTGAATAATCATCAGTGGAATGTTGTACTAGTCTCTGTTATATTAGCAATCTTTCAGTGAATTCCTTTGATTATTTAGTGACAGAAATAAAAAGTAAATGAGAAATAATATAGACAAAAATTTAACAAGTTTTATTTTGTTTTGTGCATGCTATCAGCATTTTAGAAAATCAAGTATATACATCTGATGTAAATTTTTCATATTACTTATATAACTGATAATAATTATGTAATTATGCAATTTTTATTAAAGTATTATATTTTCATAAAAAAAGGCCTGTTGTAGAATATTTTCATTCATTGTATAAACATATTTACAATTATTATAAAAATTAAATTGATATTTTTTATAAACTCTATCAAGTTTCCTAATTTGTACCATCACAAATTTTACTATTATATAAAGAACTAATGTAAGATTGATAATAATAAAACTAGTAATTGTTATGAATAAAAATACGTCAATTACAAAAATAAAGTTAGTTTTATTTCGGCGTTCTTATCTTTTCATTACTTATTAATTATTGAATATTTGATCGCTTTTTCGACAAATTAATAAAATAAATATTTGTTAATGGTTTCTTATATTTTTAATTTTTACTTTAATTAATAAATTCGATATTTTCGAAAGCGATACGATTTAAAAGATCGCTTTAGACCGGTTTTCTAACTTACACCATTCGCAGCATATTAGTGAAAAGTTTAACATATAAACGATTAAAACATCAAGCTACAATTTGGAATTTTGTATCCAAAACAGCACCAAAATATAATAAATAATGGCTTAAGTGGTACGCATTTGGCAACTCTCCTCTAATACTGGTAAATGTTTGCAAAAAAGAATTAAAAAATCTGTATTAAAGACAAACGATGGGTCAACCTTTTATTAATAAAATAATAATGTATTTCTCAGATATTCATATTATTTACTATCCCCTGTAATTAATCAACGAATTTTGTAATATAAGTTAAATAGCTCAATTACTGACAGTGTCTTACGTACTGGAAAACTGATCTTAACCATCCGTGGCCCAAATTTTTTTTCGCTGCTTTTCTAGTCCAACTGGGTCACTGGTGTCTGGTAGTGTTTTTGAGTTTTTGGGCTCTAAAAAATGTGAAAAAAATTCTAATACACTCTTCCAATATTCCAGAATACGATTTCACAATGTGTTTAATCCGTTTTTCACTTTTTGCACGTGTTCAAATTTGGGGAAGAAGAATTGAAAATTCGTTTTCAAATTCCCGATAGGACCACGGAAAGTTAAATATCTTGTTTAATTAAAAGATCGTTTTACTTGAAGTTTTACTTTAAAATGAAATATTACTCCAATAAGTGAACTTCTTAAGTAGTTACTTCAAGTAAAATAATATGTACAATTAAGTATAAATAAATAAATATAATTAAATGTAAATAATAAGTGCAATTATGTAATAATACAATCTATACATTTGAAAAAGCATTAAGGTCGAATTTCCAATATTTGTCCCTATCAATTGTCACACACAATTGAGCCGTTTGCCTCAATGATAATTTTAAATATATCTTACTATATATTTTATGATACTTCCTTTACTTAAGAATATTCAAGATCGAAATGTTTCGTCTTCGTTGTTAGTATTACTACACAAATAAATTATTTACACCTAAGCAAGCTCATTTATTAGCCTGTACATTACTATACGGCGAAGGATGTTCAGTCCGCTGAAGAAGTTTGAAAAAGCAGTAACGAGTTTCGCGAANATTAATCAATCAATCAATCATTGGACCGCCGAAAAAAAAAAAAAATTTGACTCTCACCTGCCAGCACGTGGAGGAACGGAGCTGTGGCGCGTTCCACGCGGACGCGGAATAAATAGCGTCGTGTCACAACTAGTCATCGGACACGCTCGCTCGCTCGCGCTGCGCGAGAGATAGAAGAAATCAACGGGGAATGATTCATGAATGTAAAAGAGCGTCCTACGCAAACACGCGCTACGCGCGCGCGGAATTCTGATCTCGCGTCACACATGTACATACGATCGCCATTTTTCTTATCAAAATCGGAGCTCGTCCCTTAATGCTCGCGCGGCACGCTCCGCCGAAGGAAACGCGGGGGGAGGGGGAGGGGAAAGGTGTGTAAATAAATATTCACGACGCCCCTCGTAAGCGTCGTATCCGGCGAACTCGCCGGCGGCTGACGGCCGAATCGATAGAAACGACGCTAAACGCGCCGCTAACATTCGTCGCATTCGCGACACGGTCGTTAAGCGAACAACAATATTATCCACGCGAGAACGACGCGTGTATTTGCTCACACTTTCACCGCCACGTCCCGCATTTGCTGGCGGCGAGTCATGTGGAAAGAAAGAGAACTCGCACACGCGCTTAACCGCCAACGTTTACAAGGCGGCGGATGATGTAAACTCTAAATTTGTAGCGCGTCACATTACAAATGGATGGCGTAATCGGGGAATAATTTCCCCGTGTTATCGATCCAATAACAAATTTACGAGAAATAATTTTCAGGCTCGGCGCGCGCGTTCCTCGAAACGCGGGTCGGCAGCAGCGTGCTTCAATCAACCGTGTTCGAGCTACGTGTTGTTTAATGACCGCTCGTAACGACTGCACGTTCTAAACAATTTCCCAACAATAGAAACAAATAGCGAGGCTCGAACGAGGTGGCTGCTGGCGACTACTCGTCGAAATTTCAACGGGTTTGCCCGGCCTCTCGTCGTAATCGACGATCTTTTCGAATACTCGCGCGGTACAGTACAAAATTGCAACGGTGCGGTGCGGTGATTGCGATGGACGACAGAAGGCATCTGTCCCGATGCATCATTCATGCTTCTACCATTCGCTAGGCCTTGATTGCATCACTGTTTTTATTTAACTTCTAAAGAGGTTTCTGTTGAATATGTTAATATCTAAATTGGAGAGAAAGAGAGAAAGAATCATGAATATATTTTTTTTTTTCGTCTACGTTATTTTCAGAAGGTGGAATATATGAGCATTTTATGTCACATTTGTTGTACCACTACTTGACTATTTATGTCAATAACACGATTCGAAAAATAAGCGGAACCAGAACGGGAACTAGTCATTTTCTGTAGTTTTTTTGGACGCTGAATACGAATCCGGTTTCTAAATTGCTCCATCACGTCACAGTTTTGAGAAATTTGCAATTTAAGTTGCAGGAAAGAGTCATTTTCATAAACTTGTATTATAACTACGATATACGACGTACTGGAAAAGTTAATTGCAATCAAAATTAAGTATGTCGTTAGGATTTCAATCCTGAAAAGGAATTTTTTTGCGAAGGCTACGATTAATAATATATTCATGGTTAACTCTCCAGGGATAAACGTTTTTTTTGCTGCTTTTCTAATCCGGGTCACCGAGTCTAATTGTATTTTTTAAAGTTTTTGGATTCCACAAAATTAAAAAAAATTCTGATACACATTTCCAATATTCCAGAATACGATTTCATAGTTGTTCGATGCGAAACGTTTTTCACTTTTCTTTTGGTATGTGTCCAAAGTTGAGGCAGAATAATTCAAAACTGAAAATTAAAACCCGAGTCTTCAAATCCTCGATTGGACTATAAATTAAATATGGGGTATATATGTGAAAAATCTTCATATATATAATTTTTTACTGAAATTCAAACATGATTTGATTTTTATCAACTATACTACACTGATTGTGAGAAAAAAGTTATTATCTTGACTAAATTTTTTAATTTGATTAAATTTTTTTAGTTCAATTATTTATGACATTTATGTATTTGACTTAAATACATAAAATATTTGAATTTCAGTTTAAGCATTTATATATTCAACTTAATTACATATATAATTATACATATTTACATTTAAATACGTAATTATACATATTTAAATAATTTTAACAACTTTTTTTCTCAGTATCATTCATAGTTACATCATAGTCATAATACGAAAATAGCTATTTTTGCAAATTTTTCAAAATTATGATGGATGGAGCAATTTGGAAACGGAATTCGGCGTTCAAAAAAAATTTAGAGGATAACCAATCTCATTATGGTGTTCAAATAAAGTCATTTTTTGTTGAACTGCGTAATAATTATCACCGTATACATCATCGTAGAGGAAAACGTGGCATTATTATAACCATTTGTAATATCTCCGTCATTAGGTGACGAATTCTAATGAATTACTTGGAATTACTTAGAATCGTATGTTTAGTAGCCTATCGTTATGCAGTGACGTTAATATACCACTGTATACATTTCCTCATTCTTTTTAAACTTAGGTATATTGCCAGGCGAATACATGTATACCTAAGTGCTTTTTTAATATTTTCTTTACGCATTTCGAATTATGCAAAGTTAATCAATAGCAAAGAATTTTGCTGATGTAACCCTTTAAACATGCTAACAGGCCTAATACAACCTTTTTCGAAGAAGTTATTCAGTAAGAATTTATTATAGTTCTACTAATATAGTTTACATTACATGTATTATAGATTTTTTGTACTGCAATCTATATGTAGAAAGTTTTGTATATGTACGTACATTTGCATATATTCCGCAATATTTTCACTTTATTTTGAATGATTATATAACAGAATATTGTGTTTTTTTAAACAAACCAATTTTTAAATCTGTTTTTTTGTGAGGGAGGAGTCACATTACCACCCGTATCCCTCTTCGATCCATTATGCAGTGTCGTCACAGTTTTATAAATAACGTTCTAAGTAATAAATATTTCATAAGTTTGTACGAGTACAAGTTCCGCAATCGATCGAACAACACATTGACCAACCGAGTATAATCGTTAAGTTTTCAATTTAAAATATTGATTAGTAACAAAGTTATGGTACAAAATGTAAAAGGGCGTATTATAACCTTTTCCTCTATATTTTTTTACAAAAATAATTGTCTTTTGCTGGCATTATCTACCTACATAAACGTATGTTATTTTCGTTCGGCAACAAGGCTCGCGAGTTCAACCAACGACATTCAACATTCTCTCTATTTTTTTCGTTTGCGCGTCTCTTGCATAACGCAAAATGAAATTCCGTGGAGAGTTAAGGAATCACTCTAATTACCACCCACTCCAGCATAATCTCCACCTACTACAATAACGGAGATTATCTCAAGTGTGCGCGCGCGCGATGCGCAAAGTCACTGATTCACACATTTTTCTTCCTACGTCAAAGTCGCACGTACACTGAAAAAAAATTGTTAACTTGACTAAATTTCTTCAATTTAAGTATTTATGTTAAATTGAATTTCTTCAGTTCAAGCATTTATACATTTTATTTAACTTAAATACATAAATACTTGAATTGAACAAATTTAATCGACAATAAGAAGGTAAATAACAAAAATCATGAAAAGAGCAAATTGAACGGTAAATCAATACATTTATTACGAAAAACTAAGCATAAATTTAACAAAATTAATGTGGAAAGAAAATTAATAAGTATAAGAACAAAATTCTGTGAGAAATGATGTGAAATAAACATTAATATAAATATAAAACGCAACTTTAAACGCGTTTCGTGCTACACTGAGCCTTCATCAACAATAACAAACCAATGACAGAAATTAAAAACAAAATAACAAAAAACTATGTGAGAGACATATCTACACTGAGAGAAAAAATTGTAGTAATGGTAACTATAAGGGGACAACCATACAAATTTTGTTAA
>QKQZ01055713.1:0-12348 GCA_003595255.1 Solenopsis fugax | reverse complement strand
TCCTCTCCTCTCCTCTCCTCTCCTCTACTCTCCTCTCTACTCTCCATTGCTCTGCTCTTCTCTGCTCTCCTCTCCTCTCTCCTCTCCTCTCGCCACTCTCTCGGATACGCGCTAAATACATCCGTCAACAAACAAGAGTTTACGTCCGTACAATCGCATGCGTATCGCAATTTCATCCAATATCGCATATCCCAAATTGCGGGACACTTCGCGTAATCGAATGATGCACGATGTATACGCATCGTCTCTCGTTAAAAGGAAATTAGAGTTCGCCAGTAATTCGTCCTAAACCGTATCCATCACATGGTTAGTTAGAAAATATTTATGGGATGTTTCGTAACATGTGGATGTAACTTGAAAACTTCAAAAATGAATTCAGGACACACAAAAAATTCATATACACTATTGGTCAATTCGGCTCACTTATCAAGATTCACTAATAAAAGTTATAAATGTCCAGTATTTTTCGCCTGTTATAATATTAACAAAATTATCTGTATTTCGGTAACTGTTCTCCGAGCGCGAAAATTGCTCTAGTGTATATAAACTTTTTATGTTATTTTTGTGTCCTGAATTCATGTTTGAAATGATGTCAACATGTTATAAAACACTCTGTATATGGGATTCTTTACTTTGATTGTTACGAGTACATGTTATTTATAGATCGAAGCGCACGATCGAAAATACCATAAAAACACGTTACACATACTTGGTGCAAATCAGACGATATTTCGAGAATCGTGGCTTGAATGCAAAATGTAAATTTTGAAATAGTCTGGAAAAGGGTATGTTTGAAATATGAAACATTCAATATTGTCGCATTTTCCCGACCTGCAATTTCACCCATGTTATGTCTCCATTTCCATCTCGTTGATGTTGCGCCCCATGTTGCACTCTATGGTATTCTGTGCGATGAAGAATTACTTGGTATCGCCGCCCGGTTACTTTCGCGTCACGGTGAAGATGGATTTTTTTCCGCTGATGATGGCGAGCTCGTTTCGCGGAGCGAGACAGCGGTGAACGTTCTCCATAAGGCGAAGTTAAAGAAGTCGACGATGGACACGTAGAAGAAACATTGTCGAGAAAATAAAAAGCATAGAGAGACAGAGGGAGAGAGAGAAAGCGCGAGCATGAAACGCAGCAACACCTCGTTATTGCATGAAAACGTAAAAGCGAAATAGGAAAAAGGAGTCGTTTGACGAAGAAGAAGAAGAAGAAAAAGAGAAGAAAGGAATTGCGAACACGTGCAAAACGGGACTCGCGCCTCTTCTTTATTATTTTACGTGAACGAGCGCGCGCGTCTAACTATTGCACTCGTATCTGCACCAGCGGAAATCGCGCTGTCGGGAGACTTTCATCCACTGGAATTCCATCCCCGCAGAACGAGTCAATACGACGAGTTCGGGTGCCACGACGATACGGTCTAGCTCGTCGCTTTTCTAACGCCGCTAACACGAGGAGGGAACGGATTCGATAAAATTACCTAAATCGTCTCGCCATTTTCGATTTCGATTTGTCGCTTCGAAAGCAATCGCTTCCTCGACGCTTAACTTTATTTATTTCAAAGAAAGGACGATCTACGCACAACTGATAGCCTGTTTACACGCTCATGGACCTCTCACGTCGTGTTAAATTATGTAAGTCTGTTAGCGCAATTCTAACTACTGTAAAGTTAGAATTGCGTTAACTGACGTTAATTACAAAATATATTTACCATTTTTTTGTCTAACGTCCCAAAGTCAGGAAGTACGAAACAGTAAGCAAGAAACATTAAAGTAACATTTAAAAATGTAGATTTCTTATTCTGTATTTTTAAATGTTTTAAATAAATTTTAACGTTAATTTTAAATATTTTGAAAGAACGATTTAAATAACGCGCGAGCGTTTCATGATTTATTATTATTAAATACTGTAATAAAATTAATCTTTTACATCATTTTTTATGAAACATTGTTGAAATGTTTTAAAAACATTATCTCTGAGTCATAGTCAAAGTTTTGTTTATATTGATGTTATATACAATATTAAATTTATATACAACAGATTTGAAAATATCACATGTTATTGAATATCGTTGTAATAATGGTAATGGTTTTATGCTTACTGGATACTGAGCAAATTAAAGATGTTTTGGCTATATAATACGAGCTAAAAGTTATCGAAATTAAAAAAACTTAAGACTTCTCTAGGTTTATTTTTTTTTTCCTAATTAACGACAAAAAATTTTGATGTGTCGCGAATACCTGAATTTTGACCCTGAAATTAGCTGCAAAGAAGAAAACAATGAACAATTTTATTTAAAAATGGTTTTTGCAGCGAAAATTACTATCCCTCTGTTCGAAAATAAGCTTGATTACTGCCAGCAAAAGTAATGTGCAGTTGACAGAAGTAAAAATTACTGGCATTGCGCTATGTTTCTTCCACCAGTAAAACCAATAGACGATCGTTTGGTTTTGAGATATGAGTTTTAATGAGACAGCATCATGATAATTTTATTCTAGATTTAAGAATTTTTCTATTTAAAAATAAAAAAATTCTTCTCCCAACAGTAATTATAATTGTCACTAGATTATAATCTTATTTTATGATATATAGAAGATAGCATTGAATCCAGTAATCTTCTCTGTGGATGTAAGCGCAAATTATTTCTGTGTTTCGATAGCAAAAGCTATGTTCTGCACATCGAATATTCTGCTCGAACGGTAAAGCATTCGGATAATGGAAATGATGGAGATTCTATTATACTGCATTATCGAAGATATCGAATTAGTAAGCGTTTAATACCTGTGATGCTCGACGTAATCGGGTGCTCGAAAGCGAAGTACTTCCAGCATCGCCAGTGCTATCCCGAGATCGACGCGGTGTCTCGCTTGATAAGGGGAAGCGAGGGGAAGAATGAGAAGACGAACGAGACGGGAATCGGTAGAATTCGATCTCGCGAAATGGTTAAAGTGGCTAATTGGAATCCCAGCGTCGAGAATGTTAGCGCTTCGCTCGCTCGCAGTACTAACGCGATAAATTCCACGAGAGAGCGCGACTCGTTTCTCGACTCTCGTCTCAGTTATTTCGACCCCTCTACCCTCTATTCTCTCTCTCTCTCTCTCTCTCTGCACTGCACCTTCCACCCTTTGCTCTTAGCGCACAGTTCGAAACGTGCCCTCTCGTTCTGCCCGCCTCTCGCCCGTCCCTCATTTTTTCCCTCTTGATACTCCGTCGATCCCTTTTTTCTCCCTCTCCCGCTAAATTCAATTTCGTCGGTCGGATCGATAAGTAATGAACAGTATGACGAGGCACCTGATGGGGGAGGGGGTTACTTCCGGTTAATGTCTCCCATCGGAGCAATGCACCGATGAGGCTTCGTTACTTTGAACCGTGTGGGCTTCCGTCTATCGGGTAATATTTGACCTTTTTTCGAACCTAATACGACAGAATTTTATCATACATTTTCAATTTTTTTTTCAATCTCTAAATGTAGGATCATCTTTCAGCCACCGATGACGCAAAAAGATGATCCTACGTTGGTAGTTTACCATGTATATGTGATACATTAATGTACTTGATCATTTTGATTTTAAAAAAGAAAATGATAGATCGGACAGTTTGAAATATAAATTTCGCCCGGCGGAAATAAAATCGTGGTTTTTCACGGATTTTCAAAACGCAACGCTGCCTCGAATACTAAATTCGATTTGTGACGGCGTGACGGGATCGTTGTGCTTATCGCGAGCTGCGGCCTTTCGTATTTTCGATCGAATCCATCGATCGTCAGCTGTGACATCCAATGATGGAACAGTAACAAATGCGCGACAGTTGCTAAACCGAAGTTATCATCGATCTATGTAACATCTGGTCCAACCAGGTTGAATTTTTTAGCGAAATCCAATTCGATGCCCCGGATTTTATATCTAAAGCTCAACGAGAATACTAATACCTTGTATGAAAATGTATACATTCAAATTTGATGCTTTTAGTAACATGACTGTATATTGAATGATCTAGTTCTGTCGCATTATTTTTGAATGACTGATGTCTCGAGTGATGTAAAAATCCAATTTCCGTTCGACAAAAGTAGAGGAAGGTCGCCGATGCTGATACATTACGTTTTTGAATTATATTTCTTAAACAAAGGCTGAAAATAAAACTTTTAAATATAAATACATAGATGTCTTCTATCATATGATCTGACAGTTTTTATAATATCGATTGGTTTTTTAATAATTAAGTTTTTCATAAGTTTTTATCAAGTGCGATGCTTAGTTTCCGAAAAATAAATGTATGGCACTTCAGGAGACCTTTGTCGATATTGACTCTTCTTTCCTCTACCAAATGAGAACCTTTACAATTGGTCATCGAAATTTTTTGTTCTTTAATCTTATGAAGGATGACTCTACTATCTACTTCGTTCGATAAAAAAATCAACCGTAAGCTGGCTGGAGACACCCAGTATATCCTCGTGTATCTACGTCACATCGGGTTACATCGGTCACTCAAGGATGTTACGGAGACCGTCATTAGATTAATTAAACTCTCTCGACGGGGAGATGTCTCCTCGCATCGGGTCGGTTCGTACAGAGGTACGACGATCGTTACATCGGGAACAGGAGTAGCGTCCTGTCGGTTGGACCGGCGATATAACGAGGTTAATTAGTCCGATGGACGGAGGGAGGAGGTTCGCCCCCGAAATCCTTCTATTAACGTCGTCAGCTGCGAGCGCCATTACTGTCGTACGGCTGTCGCATAACTCGGAGCCCTATCTCGCGTCCTTCGCAGCAACGGAGAGAGTCGTATCGCTAATTTGCCGATTAGTTTACGCATTGTCGAAAGACCTGAACTACGGAAATTTCCTCCAATCAGGAAATCACCATTCGTCTGGCAGAGAAAGTTAACAATCGGAAAATTACTGAAATTAAATAGTTATTATTAAACAGCTTAAATTAAATAGCTGTTATTTTCTAATGAGAAAGATTAGCCAAAATTAAGTGATTTAAATATTATTCTATAGAAAAAACTCGTTATTTTTTAGCATAAAGTGCAAAAAAAAAATATTTATGAATTTGTAAAAATAATTCCATTTAGAAACAATAGTCAAGTAACCGACTTTCGTAAACTTCAAAAATTTTAATTATACTCAATGGCAAATGGGAGTTATAAACGTAGATATTTTTTGCGTGAATTCTTTAACAATTTTGTATTCTTGAATTATTATTTGATAAATTGATTTAATTCCATCTTCAACGAAATTCAATCATACTCGTACATAATTATTTCCTCCGCTTTAATTTAGTTCCTTGTTCTGCATTCAGTGAGACCACTCCCAATTACCCAATTGCAAGGAATCCACAAGTTCTATTTTACGAGAGTTAAACAATAACTCTACTTTTAATTATGTAAAAGGAAGGCCTGGAGGAGGCCTGAAACGTACGAATGCATTTTTATTAAATTAATGTAATAATTGAAGAATACAAAATTGTTAAAGAATTTACGCAAAAAATATCTGCGTTTACGACTCTCATTTGCCATTGAGTATTAGTCTGGACGTCTAGCTTCCTCTTCTTTTTTTAACACAATAAGAAATAAATAAATATCAATAATCAGGGAAATATTATAGAACTTGATATAAATGCAAACGAGTTTTTTCGAGTAAATACAGAGGAAATACTTCACTGTATATTGTATGATTAATACGAATGAGAAATGAAAAAGGTCTCTGGAGCCGAGAATGAGAGTTATATTTGTTGTGTCACAGGTGACTATTAAAGCGTCGTTGATCACCCATGGTGAGGCATATCCTGTCCTAAGATTAAACGACCCCTGTGGAAGCCGTGCATCCGACGGTGGAGCCCGAGGGTGAGTTTCACAATTGTGGCTACGAAATTTTGCGCTCTATATTCCCGCAACAGCACCGCGCGATAATTTCGCGCGATGTCGCGCGTTCGTAATACAATCAAATATCGCCGGTGCGCGTGTCATTTTTTAATTGCGCTCTTTTCATTTGGAAATATTTTTCATTTGGAAACGCGGTCGAAAAACCACCGCCGGTTTGCCAGGGAAAAAAAATGACACCACCAGAGCGTTACCGCGCCCTTTTCCGCCACGACAAAAAAGGACGCAACAAAAACATACATAGGTACATACACGAATCCGTGCATGTATGTGCATGAAGTCCATGATTTTTCCTTCTTTTTTTCTCTTCTTGCCGAACTGTGCTTTTCCCCTCGCTTCGTCTCGTCGTCGGTGAAATTTCGAAACATTCCACTTAAAAGTAGAATCGGCCAGTTACAGTGGAAAATTCTCTTTTTTTGGCCCTCCATCTCGCAAACCTACGGGAATTGTCTCGTATGGCGCACCACCGAACCGGGAATTAGAAATCGATTTCTTCGCCCGTAATTAAAATCCTGTGAAATTTCGCCTATCGATGGTTCGCACATTCCCAAAGGTGAGATTACGTCGGAAAGAGAAAAACAGGAACGAAGCGAATTAACTTCTCGATTAATGACGACAAGACGAAACAAGAAGTCGATCGGAACAAATTGTGTAGTTAATACAACCCCATCTCGAGATTTTTTATTACGTATAGTAACTTAAATAACACAAAGATTTTTTTTGTACTGCAATCTCGTTACATATTTAAAAAATTTTTTTTTAATTACACTTAGGAAAAAAATTGATGTTTTTTTTTATCATAAAATGTAAAGAATCCTGTAGATTTTTTGCTGCTATATACGAATTTAATAAGGAATGACTTTTAATCTTAAAGTAAATTTCGTGTTGCACAATATGTTATGCTTAACATTTGAATATTAATCATAAAGCCTGACAACATATAACTGAACAGAGTTTCGAAAAATATTTTCATATAGCTTCCAGCAGTAATAACTATCGGTGCAGGTGGATCAAAAAAAAATTTTACATCGACGTGCAGCATTATTCGATGCATGCGATATTTATTTAAGCTCGAAGCAGATGATTACGTTTCCTCCATCCGCGAGTAATACCTTTTCTTTCTGCACGTAGTCCACTGTAATTTTCTTCGTCTCTGCAAAGTGGCTAAAGCTCTGTTCCGACCGGCTTAGCGCGAGAATTAAATACACCGTGCAGTAACCGTCGGCATTTCGACATTGCTATCGCGTTAATTGCCTTACCCATGCAGATATAAATGTATGCTCGAGATCATCTTATTATCGTGCGTGTGTAATGTCGTTAGACGCTGGTTATTAAAGCGCTTAAGGAATTATGCCATGCGACAGAGTGGAACAATCTCCACGTCTCGCAGGATGCGATTTCATTGTCTCGTTTCTTGCTTGATTCATTTTTGCCGGTGTTCACCGACATTTTTGTTTTTTATTGATTTTTCTCCGTTGCTACATATGACATTTTACAGATTTTTACTAAAATTCTGCAAAAGTAATTTTTATTTTTGCAAAATGAACAAAGTTTATCCGTGTCGAAATCCACGAGTGGAACAATAGAGCATGTTCGATTGTCTTTCTTAATAATTACACAGAAAGAACGGTTTTGCTGAAATATCTAAAAATTAAGTTATATACAAATCTGAAAATTATTTTAATGGCCCAACAAAATTATTTTCACATCTGTATCTAGCTAAATTTTTATGTATTTCAGCAAAATAGTTCTTTTTGTGTAAAAATAATGAAAGAATCCGAGTTTTTAAATTACATTTCAAAATTGTTAACGATAAAATGGAGAAAACGAGCATTTTTTTAAATAAATAAAATTATAATCATATAATATATATTGTGTCTTTTTGTCGCTGTTAAATTCAGGTTGTAAAATCAAGACTAAACCACTCTGTTTTTGCAAATTGATCCTTAAACGAATTTTGCTCGACAAATGGGGTTTTGGGCGTCTTTATGAGTAAGTGTTTAACGCGAACATGTCATACTCCATTGATGTCAAGGCTCGATCGTATTACAGGATCATTAAGACTACATTGATGTTAAACTGCTCGTTACCGCTTAATCGCTTTTTAATCTCGTTCGATCTACGTCGATTATAAGAGCAAGAAGATTCCACGAAGGCGTCTACACAAGAGAAAATTTGTCTTCGTTAAAAGGAAATTGAGGGATTACTAATTTGATTATTAGTACGCCAAACTTTGTCCTAGCTCACGATATTATAAGCTATAAACGCTTATCTAATTTATAAAGTTTGCAATTGCATTTAATAGCAATTTACGTAAAAAACTTCAAAAGCCTGGAATAACGTCATGCGAAAAAAAAATGTTTCGACGGTTTGAAAATTTTACTGCAACTCGGTAAATCGCAAACATTTCGCACGAGGGATAAAATGTAAAAAGAAAGACTACATCGTTTTAACGTGATACATAACACTCGATTATCGGAAAACGTTGACTTCATCGATGCACTACACGAAACTGAAACTTTTGGTACGCAATATTCCGTGTTCAACAACTCGCTAGAATTTTTTGGCAANTTTTTTTTTTTTTTTAGCGAAAGAGAAAAGAAGAACGTAGCAAGTCCCTTTTTTTCATGAGGACCTTTTAACACCATTGACGTGCGACATTGCGACGCAATTGAATTTTCTTATCACCCGGCGTCCGTGGTGCATTGGCCCTTAGCGAATAGCGGGTGTAATTTTGGCACGCGGGAATGGTTTTCCGGAAGCGGGGAGGTTTCGGAGAGGCGAAAAGGAGAAAGAAGAGCGCGTTGAACTACGCGCCGAGAGAGGTTTAAGCGAAATTGCTTTCGGTCCGGGCTTCTTCGAATGTTGCCGAGGGGGTAGAGACGTCTTTAGCCGGATAACGAGATTGCCACGACGTGTTCCGGGCGCACACGATACGTACTGTTACGTCCCCTTTGAGCGAGACTTGTTGGACGCGCGCGGATTGTGCATGGATGTTGTGGATGGATACTTGTATGCGCGTCGAGAGACAAACCGCCGTGTACTCACATGTGTGTGCGTCCAACGACGCATACCAGGCAAATAGACGCTCGACGAGAACACGACGTGTGAAAAATGTACGCTACTTTCAGTAATTTGACTTGAGAAAATTAGGCCAAACGCTAACCCAAAAAATTTTACGTTAATCTCATACCTACATTCCTCTAAAAATAATCGGATAATTACCCCTTTAAACAATTCTGTAAACGAATCGGTTATCAAAAAGTTAGAAATGTTACGTTCATAAATTATTATAACTATATATGAAAAATACATATCTGCAACATTTGTCATTAACAATAAAAAGGGACTAGAAGTGTATTATATTCTTGTTCCGAGATTATTAATTTTGATTAAAGCAACGAAATTCTTCGAAAAGCGCATGCAATGTTTTACGTTAATTTGAAACTCTCGGGTATCTGAGGGTTAAATAACGGGATGTGTCCAGGGGGATTAACCAGCAGCGAAGCTGAATCTAATTTTCACGGTGGCGTGTTCGAGCGTCCTTTTTGGACGCGCGCGTCCCTATTGTAGAGCTGGGTCGTCTCTGAATTGCAATCCACGAAACACTTCTTATCAAAGTGGAAGGACGCGACGCTCACACGTACCGCATTGTAATTATCTCGACGTACGATCGATGTAAATACAAATGCGCACACATATACACTATATACGCTTTAGGTTACTCTTACATAGCCGCAGTAAATTACTTTGCGCGGGCGCTCGCGGCACTCGCGGAATTCAACGGAATGCCCTCGTCTGTGTTAGTAGCGATAGAGCGAATAAAGTGTCGGACGTAATAACGTTTCGCGTGGCATGGTGTGCCTGCCCTATTGCCCCCCTCTTCCGCGCAATTCGCTGCAAAAAGTCGGCAAACGGAACCAGAAGCCGAGGATATCTGCAACGCAAGAATGCGGTAAACGAGAGTGACGTGTGGCCTATAAAGGACATTGCGGGGAATATGTAACGTTTATACAGAAATTCCTAACAGTTTTCTAACATGTGAGTGTAATTTTAGAAATGAATTCAAGACACAGAAATTACACAAAATAATTCATATACATATAGATCAATTCGGCTCACTTATCGAGTTAAAAATAATTTTAATAATAACAGGCAAAAAACACCAGACATTTATAACTTTTATTAGTAAATTTTATTATTTTTAGTAAATAAATATAAATATAAATGCCAATAAATAAATATCAATGGGAGCCAACGCGGTTCTCGCGGGCTTGCAGCAAAACAAATCTTCAATTTAGGTACAATTTAGATGTATTGATAAAAGTGTACAGCCATATGTTTCGATTCTGGATCCTGTTCAATGTAATACATGATCAAATAACAATTTACTCGTTTACAATTTATTATTTTATGTAATTTTATTAGATAAGTGTTATTCTCTTAATTAAATTATTTGTTCAAAATGTTTTCTGCTTGTAAACATGCTGCCTCTTTGTACCACAGAACACCGCCAATTAGCCTTTAATTGGCCAATTAATTTGCCCAAGTTCAATGAAATTTTAAATAAGTAACATTTAATTAGGAGAATAATATTGACCTTAATAAAATCATAAATTATGAAATTCACTAATAAAAGTTGGTTACAAACAAATCTGGTGCTTTTTGCCTGTTACAAAATTAATAAAATAATCAATGTCTCGATAATTGAGCCAACTTGATCATTAGTGTATGTGTAAACTTTTTGTGTTACTTTTGTGTGAATTTATTTCTTAATCCTTTGAGGGATACATTTTTTCTACCTGAAACCAAATTTCTGTGAAATTTTGCAATTCTACGTTGTTTAAGTCGTTAATTCAGTCGAATCTGAAATCAGATTTCAAAAATTTAAAATGACAGATTCGATATGGCTGCCAAAGAAAGATGATAAATTAGTGTAAGTCTGAATGAATATAAATCAAATACATGATATAAAGATTTTTCAGATTGTTATTATAAATTTCATGTTAGATTTGCAACATTTAAAATGGCGATTCCAATATGGCCATACAGAAGTAAAACTGCTAAAAATTTAAATTACAACTTGGAAATCTTACATGACAGACTATTTTTTTCATATTTATCTTCAGCGCATCTTTTACTAAAAAACAATTCCTTTATGATAAAAATGTAAAACATTTGTTACATAGTGTAATTTTTATCTTCACACAGTACATCAGTAATTTTTTTATGAAAAATCTACCGTGCGAAAAATTATAGAGAAAATATACATTAATATTTAGAAAAATATTCAGTAAAATTTTTTTAGGCTTTTATCTCAAATACTTTTCAAGAAACCACATTTTTTTGTAAAAAATATTCTTTTTCAACTTTATTTATTTATAAATAGTTAGAAATGAACAATCGAGTATAGAAACCATGTAATGTAAGTAATAATATATCAGAAAAATGCGAAATTATAATTGATTTCATTAAACAGTGAACAGTACATCTTAAAAATGAAAAAGAAAAAGTAAGAAGTATATTTCCCAGCGCCCCTCAAAGGGTTAAATTATGCTCACATGTTATAACACCTCGTACAACGCGTGTATGCATACATATTTTTCGAGACATTCTTTGAAATTTCAAAATGTATTTGACGAGCTCTTCCCAAAAATAATTTGGGAATCATTATTTGCGAGGGTAGAAAATGTGCGGTGACACTTTGAATAATGTTACTCGTATGGGTACATTCAGTGTTCCATGTATGCTCCAGGGGATTAAATCTGCAATCTTTTCAATGGAAACGACCGCGTGATATTTTTCAATTAGATATTCCCACGGATTTGCACCTCACTTGTATCAACGGCTGTTATTAATAGCGTATTCCATGTCACGAATTAATTTTCGTCGATACCCGGAAAGCGAACTTGTGGATAATATCACGGTAATTTAATCATTTTAATACAGGAAAATCGAAATTTATTCGTAATTCAGATGAGTGCACCTCATCATCGTGTCGTTCAGTCGATCGTAAAAATTGTGAAATTGTTTTAATAAGCGGAATGCAATTAAATGGAATTTTGCATTATCGGCGTTCTCACAAAAGGGAAAATATTTCGCTTTCCTTGCAGGAAGGGAAGAGGTCGATGTGCAAATGTCGTTTTTCATCGTCGAGATACGACACGGTTCCTGAACCATCGATGAACCGACGGAGGCGAGATGAATTATGCTCGACACAATGTGTCGCTCTCGAGGAAAGAGGCGTACACGCGAAAACGTAACGACGTTAACGCGGCCAATATCGCGGCGCGCTGCGCAACAAAGCAAGATGAGCGTGTCGATATTTCGAAAGCGGCGTCCCGGCATGTCGATACACCGATAATATATCGGTAGATTGATATCCATGCGGCCGAATATTCGACAGGGCTGGAATGGTAGCGGGCTGGCAGGTGGGCAGGCGGGCAGGCGGGCAGGCGGGCAGGC
>QKQZ01055711.1:0-20212 GCA_003595255.1 Solenopsis fugax | reverse complement strand
GCCGAATCCTCCGCCGAAATCACCACCGCCGAAGCCACCGAAATCGTGCCCACCGAAACCACCGCCACCACCAAAGCCACCGCCATGACCCAGACTCAGTTCCAGTCCGCGCTTGCTCTTGGCATCCTTTGAGCCGACGGCCCCTTTGCTGTCAGACTTCTTGGTCTCGGTGGCCAGAGCCACCGTCGCCACAAGGGCGAGGAGCACGAGGATCTACGAATAAACGTGTGTTAATTGCGGTCCTCCATGGTCAAGGTTTAGATTAGCTTGGCTAACTTGGGATGCTTTGAAGGTCTCGTTGGAATTAACAAAAATTTTGTGCATACTATGCAATAGACGATTTAACAATAGGAAATGCAAACGACGAAAGGAATCTCGAAAGACGTGACGTATAATAAAATTAAGTGATAGTCTGTTATGAACATCAAACATTGACAAACTTTGTGAAATACAAATAATTGATATAAAATATAATTGTACTCTATGTAAATTTATTGAAATTTCACTTGTGTAAGAAACAAAGAATTACACCATAATCTATACGATTTTAACACTGTATATGACGGTGTGAGAAACGCAACACCATGATCTCACGCCGCCAATATTAAATCCCGACGCGTTCCTCATACATCGCGCATAATTCCGTGCATAATCCTCTGCCACGCGAGAGACCTTAAAGGTACCCTTGTCAAAGCCCTATGTACGCGCCGCTGTGCCAGCAGCGCAAGCTCACCTGCGAAGTGCTCATGGTAGCCTTCGGGAGTGCACACTGAAGTTGCATCGTTCCAATCAGCGGCATATATACCAGCACTTTCCCCGTGCTCGCTGGCCCACTCCCCGGAAAATCGCTCGTCCAACTCCGGAACGGCGGCTTTAAGGTGGACCGATTGTGCCGCTATCCCGCACAAAACCATTCAGCATTAAGCCGTTTTCCCACGGGCTACCGCTCGGTGAGGTTGATTACTGCCGGATGCCCGGATACGGGCCGCGTAACGTCGCCGCCCCGTCGTTCCAACTAGCTACTCCAATCGCTATCCCCTCACCAAGGAAGAGCCCGCAATTCAAGAATCCGGAATTGATCCGACTCTTTCGCGTTCCCGCGTCGTCCTAATCCGCACTTACTTACTTTCTTTCTTTTTTTCTTTCATCTCGACATCAGAAACGGGCGTGCCGGACTTGTCCTTTTTTTTTTGCTCGCGCCTCGCGTAAATTTAATCGGATAAGTAACATAACGGCGATCGTAGCTCGTAGCTCTTAGCGCGTTACGTAATGCATCGCTATTTCCCATAGACAGAGACAATTAAAAAATTCAATAACGTACAAGCGAGCCAATAAGTAATATATAAGCTGGCGTACGCTTACTAATTGCCACTCGTAAGAGATAAAATGTAATTTCAAAAAATTACTTAAAATTCATGCTTGTCATAATATTATAATTATTGCGAAAGTCTTAAGGAAGTTGTAATAAGCATAACAAGTTCCAATGTCCATGCTTTCGCCGGAAACATAAATGGATGGTAATATATAATGAAAGACGTTCGAATTAATCTGACAGCAATCGACCACGATTTTAAATTTACTTCTATGATCTCGGCGATCGTTCGCACGTACGCACACCTTTGAGAAACACTTTATTGGCACTTTCATAGAGTGCCGTCGAGACTCGAGAGATATAACTCCTATCGATACACTCTATTCACCGGGCAATTAACTACAGCGACTGGGAAGAAACTTTTCGGTATCGCATAATTCTCGCGAAAATTAAACCGCGTTATACCACTTCAGGGAACGGAAACTTACGTTCGCGTGCAGAAATCGAAATCTTCCTCAATTAATCTACGACCGACTTTATGTGGAATCTCGACGGCTCGCGCCGTAAATCTACGAAGATTCATAAGCGTAACAAAGTCCGCAGCGTGAAACGAGGCACATATAAAACGGTGCAACGATTAGACTTTCTCCGTGTGACACACACACACGTTGTATATCCCGGCATCATGCTTGATGATCATTTAATTAAAAATAAATTCGCAATACACGAAGGAAGTTGCTAAAAAATTATGACGCCTAACAATAACACACATTGATGACTATGGAATGGAAGAGACTACGTGAAAATGTGTGTTTCGACACATTGTAGTACAATTAACGCGCTACTGTTGTCTTTTCAATCACTTTCGCCATAATTTTTACATTTTAGCAATAGTTTTAGAGGAAGCGAAGGTCTAAACCGGCAATCAACCGCGTCGTTAATACCGTAACGCCTGAATCACCTGATGTCGAAATGAAGGCAATGTTTTTCCCATTTTCCTGATACTATATGCTTTGATTTTAATTTACAGTTATCAGATCTTACAAAGACATATACCGCAGCTTTAAGTCATTGACGCAGTAACTTTTTATTAAAACCACTTTCATAATCGATACTCTGGCATTAAACTTTTACTTGTATCATTCTCAAGTGACATTTTATTGGCAACTAGGTGAACCGATGTAATTCTAGGTAAACATGTTCTGATGACATCTTTGCAAAAGGTCTCACTTATAGATGATATTTTATTTGAAAATGATTACTAGCAGAAGAAATATACAAATTATGGCGTTTCGTTTAACATACTGATCGTATAATTATATGCCAAATGTAATGCGCGATATTCATATCAAATAAATATTTACATTTCGCACAGGCCATCGCAAAGTTTCAATACACTGCGATTATTTGCATTATTCAGTAAACAGTAGTATCAATTATTATTCAATGCATCAGTCATTACAGATTTCATTAATGAAGATAGATTCACGAATTGACAATAGGCATTACGAATGTAACCGAGTTAAATTTTTATTTAATATACTAGTATTGAACTCTATCGACTGAAACGCACGTGATAATTGAATAACTATATATAATACATGATGCGGTATGATATAATAATCTTTACTTCTCTCTAATTAATAATTATACATATACAAAATCATAGTTCTTTTTTTTATACATCTACTATTATGCTTCGCTCACTTGTATTATTAATTTAATTTTTTTTAACTGTCATTATGTATTAATACAACAATTATAAAAAAAATTTTAAAAATATACTATGTCTTCAATGCGCAATTTACACCGCATGCTCTAGTTTGTTAAACAAAAATAAAAAACAAGTGAAAGAGAGAGTCGAATATCAGTTTCTTATTCAACCGTTTCTTTGGTAGCCCAATAAAGCATTTTATATTCTGTACTATCTTTTTAGGCTAGCCTACTTATAATTTCATTTATAAGCGTCCATAGTTTACGCAAGCAGTTTTTGCCGCTGTTACCTGCGTTCTTTTTAAATAGCCAGCTTGTATTTTAATGATTGAATTGCGTCTTACCTTATTTCTAAGAGTAATACGTAAACACTTCTGTTTTCGTGCGTAGGTTAATAATTAAAAAGTAAATGCAAATATTTGCAATATTCCAAAGATTCGTAAATATTCATAAAATTAACCATGCGTAAAGTATATACGCTTACATACTAATCGTGTTATCGTAGCACGTGCAGTGGAAAAAATTAAAAAGTAAATCAAATGTAAGCAAAAATAAAAATTCATAAACCTACAATCGCCGCGAGACAAGCGAGGCGTGTACCAAGATAACTGTGAAAGAATTAATATCTCAAGACCGTTCAGAAAACTAAAATTCCCTTTCATCTCTCTTCAGGCGCAAATTATGTTTGTGTTCGATGGGCGATGGGTGTCGCGATAGTGGGAAGGACGTAACTAGAAAACGGCTTGATAAACACCTTGAGCGAGAACATCTATCCATATATTCATGAGAGCCGCGGTCTAGCCGACTCCAAAGCCTTTCCCATTATTGCATAAGGTTACGCTTGCGGTTGGTGAAGCAGAAATGCAGACTACGCGAAAATCCCGTTGCCGACGACGCGACGTCCGCCCGCACTGTCGTCGTCTCGTAACGCGCGAGAATCGGCTGGTGCACTTAGGGCGCATTTATACGCCACCGTTGCCCCACCCTCTCTGCGGTCTAAAGTTCAGGCAACTCGAACTTCGAGGGGAAAAAAATTTCTGCGAAGATAAGGGTCGCCAATTGAAAGTTCGCGTCACGGCTTCTCAAGGATAGCCTCGGAGATGGCTTCCCGCAAAATCAATTTACGCAGACGAGACTGTCTCTTGGAAAAATATCACGTTGATTAAATTAATGACGTCGACTCTATAATTTTAATGAACTTTGGCAGGGAAAAGGTACACTATATGCAGACATTTAAGTTGACATTAGACGCAGGTGCTCACATGCGTAGGATTAATCCGCATATGGCGCACAAGAGCTTGGGATTTGCGTCGTGCAAGCAAGATCAATAGCGGTTTTCGAGGTTTTGTGAAAAAGCTTTCTACGCGAGATTTGCGGAGAGGAAGTGTGTCAAAATTTATGTAATTGACTTCATAAATATCGGGTGATTGGTAGAAAGTGCACGATCGCCTGGATCGCTACCTTCAATACGAGCACGTGTCGTTTGCATTATATCCGGCAAATATAATCGACCAGCTTACTTCGCGAAGTTCCGTATTATACGTAATGTTAGTACAATCGTTCGAACAGTAAAGAAAAAAAAAAAACAGACTGAAGTTTTCACCACGATAGATTTAATCTGGTATTCATATAGCGCGCGTAGGTAGGCTCAACAGTTTCCTGACGTTATTCTTACTGCAGGAAGACTTTCGAAGCAAATAACTTCGTAATTAAAATCGCGCGGCTAGTATATGTAATTCAGAACGTAATAACATTTTGCGCAAAGCCACTTATGACACAATAAGTGTACAGAGAAGTTTAACCTGGGAAAGAACTAACTAAAGCGTTACGTGGGCATATTAAGCATCGCGACGAACAAAAACGTCTGCGAAACATTCGCGTAAAAGTTTCGTAATAAGTTCATTTCAATCGAACGTTATTCAATATTAACATATCAAATCTACATTTCCTAATATTTTATATCATTAATAACATTAATAATATGATTACTTAATGCAATTAGTTTGTATATAACATCGATTAATTAATTATTATGAATAATCTGAATAAATAGCATTAATATATTGTATATGTTATGCAAACATGCAATATACACATTGAAATAAGTTCATAGCGCAATCGGTAATTTTAGATCGATTTTATCAGTCGACGGGTCTGTCGCTGCTGCTCGATAAAAACATATATGGCGAATGGCCGGTTTAGAATAGAAATGACCGCGGAAAATTAGCCATTTCGGCATCAACGCGTGTCATTAGTTTTGAATTTAATGAATTAGACTTGCGGTCTCAGAAATTAATGGCTAGCCGTCACGCACGCTCGCACAATTGTCGATTAGCCAGAAGCGATGTTTCGGTTAATTAACGCTCACCACTATATTCTATGACACAGATTTTTCTGTTATCACTCAGTGCTCGACGTACAATAAACGTCTTCCAGAGAGAATCTTTCGAGTGAGAATTTCGCAGCAAATATGAACAAAATAATTTTCAATAAGTTGCTACCGGGAAACAGTCTTCCACGAGAAAACTTTTGAATGAGAAAAAAGCTGAAATGCTTCCAACGCACTTGAAATTGATTGTCGGATTTCGTGTCGGAAAACAGCAACAGGAGCAAATTGTGGTCTCCAGTGAATTACTATAAATTCATCGAAAACGATTTAATCATCGGGTTTAGGTCAAGTGGAAACTATCGCATACATCGCCCCCTCGATTTTCGTTGCGGTTCGATCAACGGTCAATCAAGAGGGAGGGAAACGCTCGGCCTCTCGAAACACGCTCCTATCCGACTAGAAGTCAAATCAATATTTTCGGATTCAAATATGGAAATCCAAATTCAGATGTATGGAAATTTATTCGTACCGATAACCCTGATAAACCATGGATACGCGAGTATTCTAATACCCTTCGAACCGAGATCGAGGTACAAAGTCATTCCAAGATTAACTGCGCCCATGGGAGCCACGTGTGATAAACCAAAAATCGTGCCGCCATTATACGCCGAACGAAACCAGGTTTCGCAGCGAAAACCATTTCCGGTATGCAAGAATTTTATCCGGTCGCGTTAACGAGTTCCCCTACAACTTCTTATTAAAGCGGCGGCAGTAGCGGCCAACATCTTCAAATCACTCTCTTTAATTTCACGGCTGGTGACAACGACTATCTTCTTGGCGACAAATGTCGCGGCACACGAAACTGTAGAAAAGAGATAATACGTTGAACATGCTATGACTATGGAAATGAGGCGAGTGTATTAAATTCGAACAAGTTGAGAGTGAATGCAAATGTTTCAACGCGTTCATATATCCGTACGATGCAGCGATGGAGAGAAAAAAAATAAGTAAAGAAGACTTTCGTAATGTCGAAAAATTTCAATTCTCTCTTCTCGGATTAATTTAGCTTTTAATATTTATGAAACTTCTGGAACTATAGACCACAGAGGAACATCAAATCACATTAATGATCGATGTATAACACTATCGCTGTAATTTATTTTAATGTGTCGGTCTGTTTCGTAATTAAAATCTTTGTAATTATAAAAAAAACATATTCACAAAATTTGTGAACTCAGCTACGGATTAAATGTAAAATTACGCAATCTTTTTCTATTAAAAAATATAAAAAAATAGCTAAAAATCTTTTGTGTATCAAATACATATTATAAAGTTGTGTTATAATAAAATATTCTATGAAAATGTAACATATCATATACATTAAAATATTATAAACTTGATTTTATGTTTCAGATTTGATCAAAATAAATAAAGTATGACTATTAAAATAAAAATATAAATTCAATAATAATCAAAAGATTTTAATCATCTACAGGTGATTTATACTTATATATCTTCGTTTATTCATATGCATTATCGTCGAGCAAAGTTTACGCAAAAAAAGTTCACGCAAGAGTATCGAATAGTAAGGATTTTCTTTCGACTTTTATTGCAGAAACGCCTTTCTATCGCGAATTAAACGAACTCGAAAACGCGACGAGACGGTCAGAGAAAAGAAAAACAAACAGAAAACAAACGCAAAGACAAAGGGAGACGAAGAAAAGCGTCGTCCACGATGGCGCGTTGTCTTCCTTTCCTCCTGTTAACTTCCTACCCGCCGACAATTTCATCGGTACGCTCGAGTTACCCAGCGGACACGCCGTTGCGTCCCCTATAAAAGCGAGGGTAGACCATGGCGGTACCAGTGTGCTCACTGCCGACCAACATGAACAGCACCGACAAGCTGAAAGTGAGTAGCTCCAATAAGATAGCCGCTCGAATCGCTTGTAAAAGTACGATCCGCATTTAGCTGAGTCTACAACGCGTTTTAGACGTAATCTCAATTCCAAGCGACAATCTATTTCCTAATAAATATGAATAGCAGTGAAAATAAATTTTGACTTGCGGATTTCTATGTTGTATACCAAGCTCGAAATCGTTAAAGATTTCTTTGGATACCTTTTGAAATCATTATCAAAACATAACTCATATTACCAAAAATTTTTATGAAATTATGCAGTATAAATATGCTACAAATTTATTTAATACTAATTTTTTATTTTAGAATTTTTCAATATCGTAAAAAAATTTTTTTTATTTCTTTAAAAATATTTTTCTAAATATTGCAATTTTTAAAAATATAATGAGTGCTTTTAGTGCCAAAATATTTTCACTAAAAAAATGTTACGAATAAAAAGTGTTAATATTTTTCGATATTCTCGCAAAAAAATTATCAAAATAAATTGTAATGGAAAACCTATATTCCCCTACCTCTCATATACTTCATAAATCACATCAAATGATTTATAAAATCGAAGACACTTATTCGTTTTTTCGTTTCTGGCAGGTGATACTCCTGTGCGGCCTAGTATTATCGGTCGTAGCTGAGGAGGCGAAGAAGCCCAAGGAAGAGAAGTCAAAGCGCGGATTGGAGCTGAGCTTGGGTGATTTCGGGGGCGGCTTCGACGGTCATGGTTTAGGTGGTGGACTCGGAGGTGGTCTGGGTGGTGGACTCGGACATGGCCATGAAATAATCTCTACTGATCACATCAAAGCAGTGACGGTCACGAAGCACGTGCCGGTACCACACCCGTACCCGGTGGAGGTCACGAAGCACGTGCCCTACACGGTGAAGGTGCCGGTCAAAGTACCCGTCGACCGCCCTTATCCGGTCCACGTACCACAACCTTATCCAGTAGAAGTCACGAAGCACGTGCCCTATCCGGTGGAGAAACCAGTGCCCTACCCGGTCAAGGTACCAGTGAAGGTGCCCATCAAGGTACCCTATCCGGTCAAGGTACCAGTCAAGGTCCCGGTCGAAATAGCGAAGCATGTGCCCTATCCGGTCAAAGTACCTGTAGTCGTCAAAGAGCCATATCCAGTGGTCGTTAAGGGTCACGACGATGGCGGTTTTGGCGGCGGTGACTTCGGCGGATTTGGCGGCCACGACTTTGGCGGTGATTTCGGCGGATTTGGACACCATTGAGAAAATTAGCGCGAGAAGAAGCGAAGACTTCATCGTCTTCCCTTTTTGTTTGACGGCTCGCGGCCCAGGAGACCAGGAGATCCATTCGAAGGATCGATCGTCGAAGGATCGAGGAGCAGACACCGGCAGAAACTGCCACATTGTTTTTATTAGAAGTCAATACGATGCGCAAATTTTGTATTCTTCGTGATCCTATCCTCGAATTGTATTATACACCTCGTAAATGTAAAAATGAATAAAATATTTTTTTTTTACGTAACAACCGATTACGAAACACTCGAATGATGTTGGGAGGATTGGAGAGGAAGCGGCCGAGAGACGTATTAGCCGGACACGTTATGCGATTATGAGGAATTGCGAGGAAACTTTCACTCCTTGATATTACGCGAGTTGCGCCAAGAGAGGTACACCTGTTTCACCATAAGCGGCATATATGTACCGCATAGAAAAAGCGTCACTCGTAGGGATCGTTAAAGTAAACGGACGGCCGGCGGAAGGGGAAAGCGCAAGACTTAAATGTCAGAGTGTGCGAAAATCGCGGTAAATATCCGCGAATATCCTCTCGCCTCTCTCCCTGAGCGAATTAATCTTGTAGATACTTTCGACACACGCATCACGCGCTATCGTGCGCGACGTATGCGCGCCTTGCGCCACAAGGAATCGGCCCAGCGCGGCGCAACCAAGTCGTTAAGTCCTCAACTGCGTCGTTTGATTTTTCAGGGCTGCACCGATCGTTCGACGATCATTCCTGGGACGCGGTGGGAAGTGTAAAAAAATCGGAAAGGGCTGTTGCCAAACAGAGTTGCGCGATTTCGAAATGCTATTTACGCGCAAAACGCGTTTACGACATCTATCCGATATTATCAAAATTTATAGATAGATATATCGTATTAGATAGTTGCTTTTACATACGAGTTTGCTCTAATTATGCGTAACGCGTTCCGTAATTCTTTTTTTAATTCTATCACGCACACACAACTATTTCTTATGTAAATTGATGTGGAAGTAGTTAAATAAATGATTTCAATATACGCATCAGAAGTAGCCTATCAATTGTAAAATACTAAGCCTGCCATTTTATTTAATTGCATTTAATATCCTATTTTATCGATTGATCATGATCGAGTGAACACGTTCATGCTCCCGAGGTATCTGAGAAATTCGCATAAATTATATACAAACGACGGCAAATCGCTTGCGTTGCAGGCAAGACGATTTACCAGCTTGACGTTGTGCATTTCTCAACTTAATGATCCGACGGCTAATCTAATTAGACAGTTCTATATGAGAAATAACTATATTACTTTGAACGTAAATCGGTATCGTTAGAATTAATAGACTTCCTCGCATTTTTCCCGCAAAAGTTGCTAGTTGCGAATAATGTTATCGTTATGTTAGCTTTCGTTTCCAGGTTTGTATCATCTTTCAAACTTTCCCGTACGTTGTGTCCACCTCACGCACATAGCTAGGATAACTCTGCGGTAATAGAACGCAGTCCTAATTGCCTCCCACGGTTATAGATCTGTACCTCGACTAAACAAGTTCCTCCACCTACGTGCATCTTATGTACCATTATGCACGACTATCCTGCGGCGACGCGTGTGATTCGTCCCGACGATGGTATACCTCGTTAATACGTGATTACATACGTGTAAACTGAGCTGGCTCGAGAGACACAAGTCACACGAGAGATATTCAACATCACCATCGCCGATATCGTCATCGCGACTCGTTCTCGCGACTCTCCTGCTTTTCCCTAGCGCCTTACTTTCGTCGTCGTCCCGATATCGTATGATCGGATAGCGCCGTCGTTTCACCACGCCCTGGACTCATTTCCGCGTGCTGAGTCCGCTTCCGCCGCGCATAGTAGGCTAGAAACTGAAAGCGAGTGGCGCGGGCGCACGAGCGATCTTAAAATCCAAGGAAACTGGCTCCTGGGACGAGGGAGACCGTCACGCTTGCTCGTTACGTATACATCGAGAAATGCTTCGTCCGCACGCCCGATGCAATTTGGCAAAATTATAGGGAGCGACGACGATATACCTTTGTTTAGGTGCCGCAACGAGCGTTGCAAGCGAACTATACTTTATTAGAATCGTTACGGTCGCGAAAATCGATTGATCATGAAACGACAACACGTTCAATATCGCCTACGTAATCGATTAAACAAACGTGAAAACTGACAAACGTTCTATGAGACTGGCAGACGTCCAAGTAAAGCCTCGACTAAATTTATCTTCTTGCGAGTGTGCAGAAGTATTACACGCTAATCGAGACACGCGGTCAGCCGATGAGCAAATCCTGGGTTATCTAACACGCTGCGTGCCAGGTAATCATAGTTAATAGCCTAGGAAGTTCGCGCGTAAAAGGAAAGAGAGATTTCTTCAATCAGTCACATAAAACACGCATACAGGAATAAACTAGGATGCACATGTTACGTTTATAAACATTCGGTATAGCTGATGCAGGATTATATAACAGGCATATGTAGATGCATGGTGACTACGTCGTTTCGTTTAATTGTGACGCAATTCTTTTAAAGCAGCGGACCATTCAAGAAAAGCGCACGATTGCTCCGAAAGGAGATAGTGAAGGCTGTATTAGTCATCCTAAAGAGTTTCCTACTAATGCACACAATTAAATGTATCGTAATCGAATTGTTGCATTATTGTTTTTATCTTCCTCATAAAATATAAAACACACCTAAAAACTTCTTATATTGAATGCTTAACAACATCAACATATAGAGTGCTATACTTTTCTGACGTTAATACTACTGTGGATAAAAATTTGCTCGTATAATTAAAAACTTTTTTCTATGCTTTTAAGAATTTTTTTCTAGCTTATAGATTACAAGGTGTAAAAATAACTAAATTAACACTATTTTATTTAACAAACTTGCAAAGGATGAAGGTCAATTAACCGAGCAAATGAGATAGAATATTGTAAAAGTAGTGTATATAACTGTGTCAATCACAGAAAAGAAATTAGTATTAGATCAACAATTCATTATTTCATATATAAGCAAGAATATAAAATCTTTAAAATTATAAATTCTTCCAATAAGATTTTATTCTTGCTTATATATGAAACAATAAATTGTTTAACATTAATTTTTTTCTGTGATCGACTAAAATGATTTAATTCCTACCAACTGTAAAATAATTAATAAAACGGAAGCTTTATCATAAAGTTAGACATTGACAATTGATGTAGTTTGAATTATGTTTTGATCATGTACATAAAAATTTGTATATAAAGACTAAAAATACAATTTTCTAACAAATTACTCATTTGATGAGAATATGTTCTGTCCGGCATCATATATCAAAAGTAAAAAATCGAATTGTGTAAATATTTCGGAAATCTATTATATGTCAAAAATTTTAAATGTAATCTTAAAAACCAATGGAATCAAAGTTGATTTTTTAAAAAGTAAGATTTTACCTGGATGAAATCTTGTACGAATATATAAATTTTTTCGTCAAATTCTCTAACTTGTGTCTGTATGAAATCTGGTGTTCAACTAATGTAAGATTAAACGCTAAAATCGATGATACTAATATATAAATGTGGTGGTAAATATAAAACTATTTTATTTATTTTAATGTAAAAAATCTTATTAAATATTTTATTTAACTATAAAAATTTTAATGAAAGCTATACTCTAAAATTGAAGTAGCTACTGGTTGAAAATTCAGCCAAAGTAGCATTCTATGATTAACCATCCTTTAATTACATTTCTTTCAAATGCGATACTCAAGTAAAGCAATATGCGTGCGCCTTCTCGTCTGAATTATGCAACATACGCTTTTCACATTACGTTTTGAGGAACCGTAATTTAAGTCAGCATTTCGGTTACGAACGTCTATTCCGGAATTTGGAAAGGCCACGAGAATGGAAAGTAACGAGGATGTTGATGTCGATGATATTCCGAATTGTCGAAGATAACATTACGTGAAGTAGTTTCCCATTGCAATAGGCGTAACCCGAAGCACAATACACATTTATGATGTAAATGCGGTACGGAACTATGATTTTACGTTGTGATTTTATGCGAGCACGACCCCCGATCGTTCTTTTTTATGGACGTTCGTTACGTCGCGACCGTGCCGTTAATAAGATTCCAGACGGCGATCTTATCGCGCTCAATTAGAGAAATCTTGTGGGCGGAGAAGCAACGCGGCTGAGTGAGGCAGAAAACGATGGTCGTTGCGCTCTATGCACTTTCGCGACTGTCATATTTATTCTTCCGTGAAAAATGCATCGCGTAAACGCGCCAATACTGCCATGTATGATTGTAATTTGGCTACACAAATATTAGCACGCGTAAATCTTATATTAAAAAAGCTTTTAATATATAAATTTCAAGAAAAATTTATTATTAAATTACAGTAAATAAAAAAATAATCGTTTAGCATACATTATGAGAATCTAAAAAGGTATATAATATTTCCATAATGTCTAATTTTTTTATAGGATTGCAAAAACTTACTCGATGTATTATGTTGAAGCAAAAAAGAAATGTTTCTTCAGAATCTTCTCTATACAGTATTTCAATAATCTCATTTGTTTGTACAAAGAAATGATCGACATAACGTTAATAATGATTTTATAACAATGTACAAAGTTTCTGTTTTATTAATAAAACTGTGTCTTCATAGTAAGGTAATTAAAGACAAAGTTTGACCTCAAAAAAAGAAATTTCAAGATATTGATGAAATAAAACGTAAATATCAAATATATGTATCTTATCTTTCCATAATAATAATGATCCAACGAAAAAATTGTTTCAATAGCAATTTAATTAGCACAGAATACTAATCATATTATATTAATAGATGTCATGTATTCCATTTATTAAGATTAGTTCTCTGATTACAAAATTTATATTAATATTTTCTTTTATCTTCTGCTATTCACACGTTCCACAAAATACGCAGTGAAATTTGTAAAAACGCAATTAATTAACATCGTCTCATAGTAATATTAACCAGAATATTTTTTCTTCTCATTAAATTCATTTAATTAAATAATCACCGACATCATGTGTATTTATATGTGTGGGTGTTTCATTATAGAAATTCAATCGCACGCACACATTTCTTTTGTCTTAAGTATTGCCACAGGTGGCCTTCTCATTTGAATATTTATCTTGTATCAAACATCATATATAGTTAAATTGAAATACTCCTCCACAGTAATATAACGAAATTATTTATGTATTTTTACAGAATTTTTAGTCTGAAAATTTAATAATAAAAAAGCAGTATTAAGTTTTTATTTTATGAATTATAATGTTTCTTCATACAATTAACCATTTACAAATAAATGCAGTCTGTATCTGTAAACTATCTGTAAAAATTACCGATATTTCAGTCTATTATTATAATTAGAAGTAATTGATCATGGCTAAATTGCACATTAATTCTTGTACGTGCGAAATGGTAATAAATCCGAGGTTAGCCAAGCGGCCAAGTAAATTGCCACGCTATCGATCCGAAATACGGAGGTAATAACCCTAAAGAGCGAAAAGAGCGTGTGGACTATAATAAATCGGTATAATTGGACGGTTCTAATTGGCTCGCAATTCAAGGTAATCTACGATATTTTTGCATAGCCTACCAAAGTTCTTACTTACAATTAAATCTCCCAAATTAGAGGGTTTCAACGAAACTAGTAATCATCTAATTTATCACATATAAACAGATTTGTTACTGTTTTGTATTTTATCTATCACGCCTATTTAAAAGCTTTTATCAATTGTAATGTCTCACATTGATTTTTGTTTCGGAAAAAATTGGATCTGATTTTTATCTGTATATTTATTATATATTTAAACTTTTATCAATTTAAGTCAATATTATTAGAGTTGAAATATCCTTAACGTCATTAAAATAAATATGACAGAAAATCAATTTATTTTTATTCGATTGGTAAGTCTGATGTGATACGGATTATCTTGTAAACTTGTAAGTAAAATACTCATATTATATTTTTTTTTCTCTTTTGGAAGCGTCGGAATTATTTTTATATTCATTGAGATTTAAAAAGTAGATCTATTATTTGACATAATTATGGAGATCTATTATTTGGCAGAGATCTATTATTTAATTATGGAAATGTTTCAATTTACTTTTTTCAATAAATATTTTTATTAATAAATATTAACACGCGCATTGCTTCTTTCTTGTCTACTTAAGGAGCGATATTCATATACCTAGTTTATACCGAGTATGCATAAGTATTATATCAGTATCAAACGCTTAATACACAGAAAAAAATTAGTATCAAATCAACAATAATATTCTCATATATATAAACACGAATATAAAATCTTCAAAGAATTTTTTACTCTTCCTTATACAATGAGAATATGTGATTGTTGATTTGATAATTTTTTTTTCTACGATTCTCGAATTGTTTATATCGAGCATATCAAGCGAAGGTACTAATATAATTAATATGCATATCTAATGCCTATTTCTACCAACGCAGATTAACTTTAATCTTAATTTAACTTATCTCTTTATCTTTTTCCATTTCTTAGAACTAAAGAAAGATAAAGAGTTAAAATGAGATTAATCTTCGTTGATAGAAATAGGCATAAGTGGTTGGGTGTAAACTAGACAACGTAATCCGTTCTCATTTTAAGACTGTCTTGATACGGTGATTGGTTGATATCTTAAGATTGTACTTAAATAAAAGAACATACCAACGTGAATACCAACTCATATCAAGCTCCTACCAGAGGTTAACCACAAGCCACAACTTTATGTTCTTCCAACTTAATCATTTACTCTTGAACTGCAGAAAATGGTCGCGCTGTCTGGAAGTTCTAGTCGGTCCGCATGGTTTTTCCTAATTGCGCTGGTAACAATAATGTATCAATCCGCGGGAAAGCCGTCGCAGGTGATAGGTAAGTAATATTGCACGGCATAAGTAGGCTAGAATAATTCGACGAAGTTGTTACCTTAATTTCTCTTGTGTAATATCTGTAGGTAAATTCTTAGAATTCTTATAGAGCGTGTTGTAAAAAGTGCGGTTAAATTCATCGTTAAGGTAACTCTAGTGTCTGCTCGAGTTATAAATTTAACTTTTATTCGAAGAGGAACGTCTAACAAAGCTGCGTATTGCAGAACAAGGAATTAAACTTATTTTAGCGTCATTCAAAAATTCATCAATAATGAAAAATAACATTTATCTAGATTTATTTAGACAATTTGATTTTCCTCTCTCTTTGGCTTTTCAATTGCTCGAATAATCTTATTATAATGCAAAAATGAAAATGTGATAATGATAACTCGCATTTTTTTAAATAATTATAAGACAAAAGAAAAAATAAACAGAACTGAATTTTAGAAAACTTGTTTTTATCATCCGCCACATAATTAATAATTAATTCGAAAATAGGTAAAAAAATTTTAAAGAAAAAAAATTGATCGCGATATAAATATCGTACGAGCTCGTTATCTGCAGCAAAATATATTGATAATATTTCTCATTTTGTTATGTCGATTTCTCGTTTTCTGCCTCATCATCGCGGAAAAGCTTCGAAATCCTAAGGAAGATCCGGAGGGCTATGTGCACACGCGATGGTGTCGTAATATTTTACGCTGTGCAGTATGCTGTTCGCAGTGCAGTAACCACGATTACGCATTACAACTGACTCTGTACGTTTCCTCGATCGCTGTACAGGCGATCGCTTATGCATCACTACCGAGGCAGCGTAAAAGTGCATCGACTTTCGCGCGGACTACTTCTACCGGCCGCCTCACGTGAGCACGATTTTCCCGTGAGGCTTTTTGTTCCTCGCCTAGGATATAAACGCGAAGGAAATTGCGGCGTCACGACTCGGTTTCCCGTAACGTTAGCCACTTTGCCGTGTAATGTTGCACTTGGGGAGAATAGCGCGGTTTAAAATTACATCGCGATGCGCGCGATGATATGCAGATTAATACGTACGTTTCCGCAACCTCCCGAGTCGCGAAACAACGGGGGAGATCGCTTAAACTTGTTCAAGAGGTTTAATTAAAAGATGTCACTCCTTAAGCGCACTTGACAGAAATTACGACGCGCGCAAATTAAAAGAATATATGTTCTTACGATGAATTCGTGCTTGGAACAAATTTTTTTCAAAATGGAATTACTTTTAAAGATCTAGAAAGATAAAACAATTAAATCATTGAATTTCAATATACGATATAGCACTCTATTTTGTTAATCGAATAACAGAAGGTACGGCAAATCACACACATATATTATTTATAATATAATCTCCCTTCTCCTCTGTCTCACTCTGTCTCTCTCTCTCGATCTTGCCTTTCACGCAATCATATAAAATCTCTCATAGTGTGTTTACAATGATATTATGCAATATATTCTTTCGTAAACGCTCCTTTGCGTTGAAAAAAATGGAACAACATGAAGTTATTCGTAATAAAACAGAGAGCAGGTCACTTATTATCATAAGTAATAAAAAAAAGAAACTGTTTAAGATTTGATAGTTGCTCTAAAGATAATTTTTCTCATACAACATCTCATAGTATTTCTAAGAATTTTTCACATTTTAAGTTTATGAAAAAATACTTTAAATTTTTCAGATTTTAAAAATTTTCTTTAGAAATTATAGTGTGGGAAATCTTGGAATATACCAGAATTCACACACACATGAAAGTTTCTAAAAAAGATGTAGACTTGAAAAAATCTAAAAAATTCAGATTTTTTCAAAATATTTGTTAGTATTTCTGAAAAGCTCCAATTCTTATAAAATGTTTAAGAAATTTCCTAATAAAATTATAAAATTTATAAAATTTATATAGACATTCTGAAAACTTAGAATTTTTAAAAATTTTTACATACAAATTCTAGTGTAAATAGGGAAAAATGATTTGCATCCGTTCGAGAATAAAACTTCTGTAAGACATAATTCCCGTGTCAGGTTTGCGACATTACGATAATTTCATTTTAAACGCAATAATATAAAAAAAAATTTCCGCTCGACACCTTTCGTAACGTGACAAATAGTTGGAAGGTGAGGGCCATTCTAATTATCTTACTTTACCACAGAGACGGGACAAATGATCAAGATTATATACGTAATGACCTTAGACGTGTCTAATATATACTATCTCTCGAAGTTCCTTTTTACATGACGTCAATATAAGCGGTTCCACACGAATAACTGTAAAAATTGTTACTAACACCTGAATGTTTGTGTCTCAGTATGCAGTCAGCCGGATAGTTTCACGGTCCAAATAACCGAAAACGAACATGTTATTTACGACACCGAATTATTAATCAAGTACAACCCACACGTTGGAATTTTCTCTTATCTCGAAATAGAGCCAGTAAACGTTGTCTTCGATGAAACTGTCATAGAATTCAAAGGTAATTATTAATTCATTGGAAATCAATCTTAATGTTAAAAAGAGCAAGAACTGCGCAAATCAATATCAAATTCTACAAGTATTAATTATTTTATGAAAAAATTTTTAACATGACCTCTTTTTCGATTATTATATTGTCAGATAGACTATTATTACGTTAATATATTACTGAATATTAATAAGCAGTTATTTACCTAATTACGGTAAAGATTGAAGCTTCCAATAGAAAGCTGATGACAAAGTAGAAATTAATTCTGTTGACACATATGTAAATTTTTGATTAAAATGATTAGTTATACAATTAATTTACAATATCCATTTTCACGTCTTCCAATTTATTACTCTGCTTTTATTTATCCTGACATACCCAGCCCACATTAATTACAAAGAATTACATTTTTCAGGAAATATGTTACAAGAATATACGATCCAACGGTATCCCGAAAAACTTTCTTGGAACGCTAGTGGTATCATTTTAGGAATCGGTACGCTCCAAGTAAGTTTAACGCTCCATAATCGTTTAAATAACGACCGGAAGAAAATTGAGCGCGACTATTCGCTTTGTAAGATAATTATAGTTCACCCGTCCGATAATTATTATCCTCGGCTTTCTATCGTTGCAGAAACTAAGCAAGGAGGATTATGTAGTCCAAGACTGTCACTTATTTTTACCGACAAATATCAAAGGCAGGTAAGGCATAGCCTTTTGAATTCTATTACAAAAATAAAATATTAAAATATTATTTCCTCGGGCAAGATTTTTAAATTAGGTCGATAAAGAAAAATTTATTGTGAAATTCAAAGTGACAAAAAAAAATGATTTCACGAGATCAAATTATTCATTGATACATATAAATTTGTGTATAGAGATGTTTTGGCATGAATCCAATGAACAATAAAAAAATTTAATTCTATAATATATAAAGTTTATCAATAATTAAATTTCATAAAATCATATTTTTTAATAGTTTTGAATTTTACAATAAATTTTTCTTTATCAAATATGGATGTTTCTTTTCAGTGCTAATTTACCAAGAGCTGTGGAAGAGGCAATTATTTATTACGTTCAATCTTGTGCCAAAGAACGCCTTTGTGAGAGAATAGGAACATTAAAAGCAGAACAACTTCAAAATATCAATAAATATGAAGAATATGGACATAATATAGCTCATATTATTCATCCTAATATTCCAAAAGTTGATGTAATCTCAATAACTTTCTCATATGTAAATTATATTCATTCGTAGTAATCTAAATTTTCATGTGCAGTTAAACATGAATGTGGTCGTGGATATTATTCTAAAAAAAGTGATAAACTATATTAAGCAGAATGGAATATCCATAATTGAAATTCCTGATGTAACGGAAACATTTAATATAGGACTTGGAATGAAATGTCACTTCGAAACAAATCATGGAATCTTTGAGTGAGCACTATTATCTCATAATACAATCGAGAAAGCTAATGTATATTTTTTTGTGAAATATTTTTATTAAGTTATCTATTTCAGCAAGATAATTAATTTTTTAGAAATCTGTCGACTTTAAAGAGAACGGAAGATGCAATTATGTCTAACATAGGGAAAACACACATTATACAAGCTGGCTTTGGATTTTCCACGGTTAAGTTTCACTATAATTATTACAAGGTAAAGTTCATAGATGTGTTAACAATTTAAAAATATTATTATAATAACATATTGTGTTAACAGTTTAAAAAATATTTAACTTTTTCTAAATTAATTTGTTTCAATATATAGCTTAAAGTTGGTTTAATAACGGTTTCTGGCGATGTAATGGGAATTGTCGAAGGATTAGCAATAGCAGCAAAACTGATCATTGATTATGACAAAACATGCGGCGTGAATTTTGAATATGTCAATGTGACAGAACTTGGCAAAATCAACTTAAAAATGACTGGCTTAGGTCCGCTTAATAATTTAACATCCAAAGTATTGACTTGGATAACAAGAATGTGGCAAAACAAAATTGTTAAAGTTGTCGAAGTTAATGTCAGGACAATCGCTGAAGAACAATTAAGTGAATTTATTTGTCAAAATTATAGTGATATAGATTAATTATAATGAAGTTATATCTTCAAATATTTTCTTGAATTATAATCTCGCAAATCTGATGAATTAAAATAATCATTCGGTAAATAAGCTTTTAAAAAAAAAACCCTATGCTATACAGCGTATAACACATGAGATTAAAATATTATCTGGACTTTCGCTTTTTACATAAATGTGAATTATTACTATGCCAAATGACTTTACAAAATATTTCTTAAATCATAATTTTTATTATGTTATACAGATATATAT
>QKQZ01055710.1:0-21830 GCA_003595255.1 Solenopsis fugax | reverse complement strand
AGCCGCGACGAGCCGCACGCCTGCGCCGCACGGCCGACTACTACTCCCGGCGTCGCCTCCTCCACCTCATCTCATCCTCGTCCTCCTCCTCGTCCATCTCTGTTCCACCCGACTCTCTCCGGCTCTCATCTCCTGCTATACTCTCCCTCAGGAACATCGGCGCGGTCCTGCTGCTCCCTCCTGCCGCTTTCTCGTATCCTCCGTCGACTCCGCACCGACAACAGCGACGACGACGACGACGATGTACCCATTTCTCTCCGAAGGATACTGCCAGTTCGCTATGCACCTGGCAAAGTGATAGGGAAGATGGACAGAGGAAAGGAGGCAGGAGCAGAAAGTAGAAACGGGAAGAAGGAAAATCGTGGTTTACCTTTCCAGAATAACGCATTGAGGGTATATCTTGCCACTATGTCTCTTTCGCTGCGAATTTGTGGATATATTCGCCAGTATAGCGGTCTAGTTAATTTGTAACTTCGTAAATCGGACCTAATAATACGTATATCAAATTAAATACAAGTTTAACTTATCCGCTAGTTATAGCACGATCTAATAAAATGATAGAAATTGCTCTTCGCAGAATATCCATCAATTAAATATGTCGAGATTAACTTTGCCACGACAGACGTAACTACTGTAAAACATTCGCGCAAAATTTTGTATGAGGAATGAACCATCTTCGATATGTACGAGAAATGTAAAAATATGAAAAAGTAGTAAGCAGAAATGAAAGAATGAAAGAGGCAAAATGGGATCTTTATCTCCGCAAGGACGACGCTCACTGATATTCACAGGATACAGTTTCTCGGCATCGCTTCCATTCCTTGTGCATACACGACTGTTTTTCTTACTACGATCTCCGTTTATCCTTCAAGCTATCCTCCCTCTTACTATTTCCGTAATGCATACAGCATACGTCGACCATTAGAGCTCTCCTTTACCGGACAGGACAAGAGGCGAAGTGTTGACTACGAAAACGCGCGGGACTATGACAATATCCGCAGGGTGAAGACAATTCCTGCGCAGTAAAAATTTCAAGCACCGCTGAGTCATGAAAGCGATCGGTGTGATCAATTTAAAAGTCTCTTTCAATAGACACACGAATAAAATGATTAAAAAGAAGTACGACTGAAAAATACGAATTAAAGGAAAATACGATGAAAAGAAACGCTTATTGATATTTCTACTTCTTTGTTGAAGTGATGCCTTTTTTAAAGATAAGAATATGAAGAAAGAATCGGTCAAGAAAATAATAAAATGAGAATGCCGCTAACTATCTCTTCGAAAATACTATGAAGCGTCATACGCATTCATCGTCAGTCTCGTAGTTTTTTTATTTTGCATAGTTAGAAATAGAACGGCGTGCGTCGACTGAGTTTTCTTTTCATGATTTGGCTGTAGGGACTTCTAGCAGATGCGTACGAAGCGCATGCTGGTCGATCGTGATAACGGTAATAATTTTCGCTCGTATTTTCGCTGAACGTGACAAAAGGGCAGAGAACAAAGGTTAAGAAAAAGGATCGCGCAAATTAAACTGCGACATGATCAAAAATCTACGAACGCTACGAAAGAAAAGAAAAAAAAAATAGAAGCAAATGAGTAATGAACTAAATTCAAAATAGATTGAATTTTTAACTTTTCAGATCCTCCAGTTTCGTAAATATCTACTGTTATCTAATGGTCTTTTCCTTTAGTCTAATCGATTTTTTCTATTCTGTTTTTCTATTTCAAGCTTTCTCATAAATTTAGAAACTGCTTTATATTTTCAAATGATAGAATCATATAAAAAAATATATCGGAAACAAAACATATTCCTTGTAAGCATGTCCTTTCTGTTTAATATTTAAAAATTTTCAAAACGGTAGATATTTTCGACGTGGGAAAACTGTGACAGCGAAACATTATCTCGTCGTATGACTTTGCATGTTATTGCTTGTATTACTATCTGGTCAAATTCTCTTTTACCCTTTAAGTATGTACGACTTCAGAAGAAAGAAAATGTAAAAGAGAGAAAGCAAGTCTCAATGACGCCTGATGACTACTTTATCGCGATGTCTAACTAGACAGGTATCAAAGATACTGAAGATACTAAAAACGGAGAATAAAGACTTAATGCGCAAGTCCGTGATTAAAAGGCGCGTTTCTTTTATAATCCTATAAAAATGATAAAATAAAAAATTTTATATCATGATAATAAAAAACAGATTGATTTGAAGCATTATCTGTTTTTACTGTGCAGAAGTAAATAAATACGACCAATTTTACATTGCATATAATAGAAGAAATGTCGTTGTTTTAGCAGATTCAGAAATTTAAATAAGATTTGCTAATTTAAGTCAAACAATCGCACAAAGAAATCTGTTTCAACTGCTGAATAATATAAAGTGGATATGTAATAGTATTGGTTTTATCTAATCTCCAAAAATCAATTACAAACAGAAAACAAATAAAAAATGTAAATAAAGTTGTACATTTCTCCATCGTACCAAAAACATCTACTATTTTTTGTTAGCCTAATTACTGTCGCGAAGCAATTTTACATTGAAAAAAATAGAAAATGAACATTTTCGTTGTACATCGTTATATAAGAATTAAAAACATAACAAAATTGTCTCGTTTTTACATACTGTATGGCTTATAATTGTGTTAATTGATTAATCATAATTAAAACTACGTAATTCTCAAATAATTCAAACAAAAATTTCATCAAAAAGAATTTTAAATATACAGCATAATGAATTATATTAATCGAGTATTAAATAACTATCTCTTTATATATAACTCCACAGAGCAATTAAATGAAAAATAAGTGGGTGAAAACAACGAATTTTTAATTTTTCAATTTTCATGTTTTTATATATTTTTTTAATGTTAAATATTTTTTAACTTTTTTCTCAAGCTCAAGACTCATCCACGATGTGGTCTCCTTACGCAAATTCTTGGCATAACTTTTCTATATATCAAGATAATTTTATATATATTTTATACACTCTGTGCTTTATACAGGCGTTTATCGATTACATCGCCGCTGCTGATGTAAGCTATATCTCCAGAAGGAACATATAAGTTATTGATATCTTAGGTAACTTGTTCAACAGCGATATCAAACTCCTCGCATAAACAATGCATGTCGTCAACGTTTTCCTTGCTTGAGATAAGTTAAGAGCGAATAAAAATTAAACTTTAAACATAGAACTTTGAATTTCTCTCCAGTATTATCTTCAATGTTTCTTCAAGTTTAAATATATTTGCGATGCATTCACCACTTCACTGCACATTCTGTACACGTGGTTATAAATTAAATATTTCGTTAAACAAAAAAATTTTAAACAAAATAAATAATTGTTTCATATGTATCGCATACTCTTCGCGATTAATGATCTGACTTTAATGATCAAACGACTACATAAAGAATAGAAAAGATTCGTAATATTTTTGCCGCGAAATACTTTCGAAACGTAAACTAAACTTTAATACTGCACAATGATTAAATTATTATTATCGTTAATTACAATTTCAATCAACCGAATTTAATTCCTTCTTTATCTTAATAGTACTAATATCATATAATAGTTACTTTTAAGATATCGTCGCATTTGATAAGAGATAAGCAAGGTCAATAGCCACTGACCACCAGACTTTCACAAATTATCGGATGAAATAATGTTTCGTCGAGGTTTCTTGCATTATCCATGATTCCTCCTGGCGCGGATACTGTGTCCGATGCAACTATTTCCTAGTTGATGGATACAAATGGAAACAGCGGTAGATTTGCACGAATACCGAAACTTATTCGATCTGGTGGGCGGCCGTCGAACGAGATTACGCGAAGTTCCGATGAGGCAGCGACGCCGTTGCTGCCGGTAGATAAATCATTTGCTATAACCCGGCGCACAAAGCGAAATAATAAAAGCGCTTCGTCGGCGAGCGAGCCGAAGGAAGGAAGAAAGGAAGGAAGGAAGGAAGGAAGAAAGGACGGGCCAGTCTCGTCTCCACGAAGGAAAACTCCGCAGTTAGATGACACTGGTCTTATATACTGGATATATAATCTGTCTGCGCGCAAGATACGCGAAACTCAATCGACTCAGGCCACATAGAAATCTAAAACTAATCCAGAAATAATCCAGTGTTTTATTGTCGTGCGCGCTCTGTAATCCGACAGATGTAGTAATTTTCTAAAAATTTCCTCGCAAAGGGTATTTTGTTACATTTCTAAAGTAAACGAAAGCGCATTGCCGCGAAATCTATTGAATGCACGAGCAGTCATCATGAAGTATCTACAAATTCAACGCAGCTGGACTGAAATATTAATTGGTATTTTTGATCAATAAAGATCGAATCGGCTCTTATAATACGTTTAAAGAAAAGGGATTTTTCGAGCGGTGTCTTTTTTTTTAAAGAAGATATAACGAAGATATAAGGAAGAAATATAGCTTGTGTTATGACGATGTATTTTATGAAACCTATAAGCGCCAAAGAGAGAGGCAAGGGAAATATATACGGAGCTCGAAATAATGGTATAATTCAATGAGACAGTCTGAAACAATAATAACTTCCACGATATACGATTTGCGGTTTCTGAAAGCTGCAGCCGACTAAATATGGTGTGCCACTCTATTGTGATAGATATACATATATATCTGAGAGTTATGATCGAAGATAAATTCGTGTTAGCACAATTACCGTTCATTCTTTATTAAATATATCTTTCGGATATATATATTAACTGTAATTGCATAATAATTGTTACCGCCTCATTGTTTTATCCGTCGCTAGTAACATGCTTTTATGAAACTTGTCGGCAGCAAAAGATCATCGTGAAATTTGGATGATAAATCTCGCTTTAACTACGAATTTAATCTTTATCTACCACGTCTATAAATCATGGATCTACCGCGAGCTATTTTCAAGAATAAACACTAAGATCATATATCATCTACCGTTTTACGAACTAATTTGGCTTGCAGGTGTCGTAGATATAACCGATTCGTGTCGTAATTAATTCTACCGCCGGCACACTCAGGCGATTCGTTCCACTCATCGCCACTCTCGCGAAGTACTCTAGCGAGTATCGTGGAGCTCCCTGCGATTGCAGCTCGTCGCAGATATATCATCGCGAATTATATACTCCAATCGGTCGTATAATGAATCCTTCAAGATAGAATACGTATTTAGGGATCTCTCTGCGCGTCCACACGGAGCGCCATTAAAGTTCCAAGCCACACAAGGGATTACTGGACCAAACGTTGACCGAGATGCCACAATAGGTTCGTTAGTAGACACACGTTAACCACAACAGGCAGGAAGCGCTAAATGAGGAACGAACAACAATCCGACCTTTGAAGACCGCTTATGAACTTGATCCGTATTCCGTGTTTTCTACTTTCAATATTCGTCTTATATGAGGAGATTTCGCGTCCTTCACAAATTCGTCAATTGACCACAATTCAGATTTTCGAAACTATCTTTCTTTTTGAAAAGATACAAAATTTTATCGTGACGTTAATATGATAAATGTTATTAAATTTTACGATCTAAACTGACAGATTTCACATTTGTATATTAGATATTTTTAAAAATAAAATAAAAGAATTTACAGCAAAAATATCTATTGATTATTGTCCATTTTATTTACTATTTAAGACATGCTTATACTTTAGACATTTTGTGTAAAATATATGAACGTGCCAGTAAAGAGTAATAAATTTCACAATTTGGTATTCGTATCACTGTAAAGAAATCATCTCAAAAAGACAGCGACTTATAATTTATAAATAAAGCGAATTCTTTTAAGTCAGCGTCGTCTTCGGCATAAAAATACGAAACTGAAAACGGAACTCTGCCAGCACGGAAAACCGCGAAAAGAAAGGGGCACTCGTAAGAAACCGAATTCTTGTCACAATATTTCATCCTCTTCGTCGTCACTTTTCACCCTTTCGCTTCTTCTATTTCATCCCGCAATCTGGTAAAAAGTTTCACTCTTACATGTGCATATGAAGACATGTCATACTTGTCATCACTCATCATAGACGATGCACGTATTTCAAAATACGTGGTACCTATACTCGGAAGGAAAAATGTGTCAATTTTTTAAAAAATTATATATTAGAAAAAAATAGTAGAAACCTATTTTCTTCAATAGCTTAATTTAAAGATTGCTAACTTCAAACTTCACGAGAAAGCCTCTTTGGTCTCTGATATATTGCACGCGTGTGTATGAGCGTATATGAGAGTATCCTCGACTTAGCTGTATATATAAATACGATAGGGATACCACGCCGAGATTGTTCGGGAGGAGTACTCCAGGTTATAGTGGATTCGCTTACTCGTGAGTATTTTTGTGCGAAATGAGTGGCTTTGTGAAAGAAGAATGACTAGAATAAGTGCTGCTGTGAAATATGGGTTACCGAGTTAAGGGTGAGGAGGCAAATGGGGACAGACGCGCGCTTTAATGATACATCCCCCCAGTCGCTTCTTTTGCGAAATCTCGCTCAATTAAGTTTCCTTGGCTCTTATCACTAGCACACCCACCCGCTTTCTCCTACTAAGGAGGGACAAATTGTTGTGAAGAAAGCGAATTTGATTTGAGTGGCCGTAAAAAGTTTTGCGTAGCGTATATCTCCGTCGGAAGGCAAGAAATATATTACAGGCAAGCGTAAGAAATTTTTTAAATTTTTACGTTACCACAGATCGAAATATCGATTCAATTTAAAATATTCCCGGAATAATATTAAAATAATGAATTTTTAATCCATGTAAATGAGACAAGATATCTGATAAATTTTATTAAAAATTAAAGTGAAAATAACGATAATTTATTGTTTAAATTCACTGTTGTAATTATAGGAATTTTTTTGTAAACATCATCATTTTGTAATAAGATTTCGTGTAAGTCCATCATGCATTTATATTAATGTATTTAATATTAATGTATTTTATATTAATGTATTTAATATTAATTGTAATACATGATATATAATCAGACAAATTCCGAAGTTCCACGATATTGTTGGAATATTTCTCCAAATCTTCCGACGCAGATCAGAATGATGTCGCGCACAATATTGTTGCGCATGACAGATTTGCAAGCCGGTAATCGGATGTTCCGCTTTAACGCAACAAAAATCTCATATCTCGTCCATTAACGCCTAATTGAAATTCTCTTTCACATCAGCAAATCCGCGTCGTTTTGTAATTGAACATCGTGTCCGGCACCGAACCTTCGCATGGCGATTATATGAGGTACACGACCAAATATTCGAACCCTTCAACTCTCGTCAAAAATTAAAATTAAAAATCACGACTTGGTCGTAAAAGTTAACGATTCGCGGAGATATTATAACTTATTGCTAGTAAAGCGAGCATCGTAGAAACAAGTTTCGGAAATGCACTTCGTAAAATGTTTACGCTTCTTTAACGAAGAATAGATATGGAAGTATTCGCACATAAATGGATCGATAAAATTACACAGAAAAAAATTTAGTATCAAATCAACAATTCATTGTTTCATATATAAACAAGAATATAAAATCTTCTTGGAAGAATTTATAATCTTAAACAGACATAATTTGCTTACATAAAGAGAAAAATTTTTTCCATGTAAGCAAATTATGTCTGTTTAAGATTATAAATTCTTCCAAAAAGATTTTATATTCTTGCTTATATATGAAACAATTAATGTTGATTTGATACTAATTTTTTTTCTGTGTGGTTTCCGATTAAATGTCGTGTGAATTAATTAATAATGCACTTACCCAATAATACGCAAATAAAAATCGCGCTCTTTCTCGATGCAATAATGAAATGTGAGGCACAATTCGCTTACCTGAAACAAAAAAGAAATAGAAGATAATCAACATCTGTCTCTACTTTCGTGCAATTAGCGTATCATTGTTATAAAGAAGATCATCGTAATGAGAGATGAAAGTGTGTACAACATGCATCGTGTTAGTGTGAAAAACATCTCCACACTGAAAATTTTAATTATAAAGCAACCCATCGCTCTTTACTTAATTAAAGTCTGCGGTGGCGATACACAATAACACCTGTTTCGTCATTCTTTTAGCTACGTTTCGTACACGACGAGACAGCACGAAGCTCAAAGTTTATATCCGATGACAATAGATGTCTGCGTTGAAAGAACTTGAGAACGGCAATGCCACTATCTCAAATAAAGTTTTTTACAGTGCTCTGAGCTTTGCCATCAATCCAGCTGCAAAATTAACAGCTTGTCAGTAACAGCATTCGTATCTGCATTCATTGTACACTCAAACAAAAAGTTAAAAATATGAATACACGTAGAGGTACGTACATAATCAAACAATTAAAGCTGAAAAGTCACGGAAATTAAGCTCCAAGTAAGCTCGACTTGCTCTTTATTTGAAACACTTTTATCATTTCACTTAATTAACTTGAATAACTCAATTATGCATGCTTCGTGATTAGATTGACATTCTGAACATTCGATGAAACAAAAACGAGCAGATATATTCACTTCGACGTATCCGCATTTCCCATTGTTTCAACGCGAGAATTTTTGCGACAGCTTTGTAAAAGCTCTCGTGTAACTTCTCTTTCTCTCTTTCTCTCTCTCTCTCCTTCTCTTTCGCTTGCATCGACCAATCTTGGAAAGTTCCAATGCCTCGAATTCTCGGCTATGAGACTGGTGGCAAAAACGTTCCATCCATTACGCGTTAGGACGATCGGAAAGTATTTGAGGTTGAGCAAAGTTTTTCCATCGTTCATCAGCGCGCTGCTTGTCTCCGGGGAACCATTGGAAACCAGTCCGCGACTAACACAATAAGTTACACTACATAAACTAGCGTCGTGGAGCGCGCCCATCGCGATAAAGAAAGGGTAATTTTTACCGGTCAGCTGTGCGATACAGGCAACACATGCGTCGCTTTCTATACACAAAATAAAATTCCTATCGTTCTCCGCCGAGATCGTTCGTTGAACCGTCCGCACAGCGCACCATCCTCCAACGTCTATCGCAATAACAGAATTTTTCCGCGGTGACGTCTCAGTGGCCGCCGAGTTTCGACGGTTCGCCACGGATTTCTGCCCACAAATATGCTACGGAGAAGTTCTGCGCCGCGCGACACGAGTCTCGTTTGGAATTTTTCATTTCCCCAATGACGAGCGACTTCATACGACGAAGTCGAGCATGCTCCGCGACGCGATTTCAATGCAAGATTTTTCCGTGCTAACAATACCTGAAATGATTGTGCGAGTAGGACATATCTGCTTGGAGTAATGTCGACGCGAACAAATCAAGTTTCACGCAATCGCGACGTTTATTCAACGTTTGGAAACTTGCGGAAGAATAATTTGCAATCTGTAACAATTTTAAACGGATTCGAGAAAACGGAGAAGTTAAAAGCAAGTTCCAAAGAGCAACCGTTACGCGCTGTTATACTGTGTTTATTTCGATTAAATCGGCGCAATCAGGTCTGGCGCGACTCGTATTGGATAAAATTCGAATGATAGGAAAAACCACCTTTAAAAGAGAGGACACCTCGGTATTCATGCCGAAGTCCAAATCTTTTTCATCGCCGTTTCGCCGTGCGATTGTCCGACGCGCTGTTTCAGCGAACGCTGATTTGACAGCTCATCTGACCTTCTGATTCGTTGTCTCGACTCCTCTTTTTTTCCTGCGACACGCCTTTCTAACTGTGGGACTATTCTACCGTAGTTACTCTGTCGACTCGATTTCTTTTTTTTTTTTTAATGATCTGTCCATTAAATCAACGCCGCGTTTCATTGGAATATAGATTCCATTCATTCATTCAAAAAGCACGAATACTTTTCGCTTTGCAATTTCACGTGAAATTACCTTGAATTAATCTTCTCAGCATTGAGCATACTGACACCGTAATCTGTCACGTTTTTTGACATTTCAATTTTAATTTCGGACAGAGAGGAAAGTTACTCTCAATTTAAAAAAAACTGCATAAAATGTTGAATTAAATTGTCTTCTTATGAAAGATATTGATACATTATGCCAAGTTAACGATACGTACAAACTACTAAAAGTTGAATCCAGTAATTCGCACGTTTAAAGGTCGTATTACGGAGGATTGCATCACAATCATGCACGATTATAATAATCGAAATACAAAACTGCAGTCTTTAACTGGTAACTACATGTCATCAACTATCTCACTGAGAAGACTAGATGCCTGCATCTATGAAAGGAAAGCATGCATCTGTGTTATTCATAATAGGCTGTACGACCGGCGGCGGCAAGTTGCAACGCATTTACCTCGAAACATTTCTTTTTTACAACCCCACGAAATACGAGACTGTTCCAGCCAAGAGAAGATCTCTACATTGCGAAGGGCCGTAATATTAACGTTCGCGTTCCCATCACGTGCGTTTCATTAAAACGAAACGTGCCGGCTTCGCGTTCGACCTCGCTCTGTCAGATTCACATTCGGGATCGCGAAAGCGTATGGCGTAAAAGCGAGTAAAAACACGTAAATCCATGGTGGCGCGATGAGATAAAGTAAAACAAGTAAAACAAACCAACGGAATCGCACTGAAAATCGATGGCAGTTTGAATCAATAATTCTGTTCAATAATTCGCTCTGTTTCAACAAATATAATCCAGGCTCCGCAATAAAATGTAATGGCTTTATGGATACCGAACAAATATAGAATAACAAGTCATACGCTTTTTCCAAACCAGTGAATCATTTTTTTCGTTAATTTTTTTGTCCAATCAATGAGAAAATATAATACATTAAAACGTTATATAAGAACTTTTCATCAAAGGAGTTACACTAGTGTGAAACTTTAAAAAAATCGAAAACATTTGTTTTTGTCTTAAGTGATGTTTTAAAGTCTTCAAAATAATGTAAAATTGATCTTATACGTAAAAAAAATGTTTTAAGTAATTTTACATCTAATTTTAAAAACTTTAAACGCGTTTTTCTTGAAACTACGTTTTTAATTGGCTTAACTTTAACCAATTTTATCCGATCCACTTGAAATTTTTACAGTAACTGCTACAATAAATTGAGATGTACACATGAATTTCACGATCGGTTAAAAACTTTTTTTATTATAAATACTTTTTCACTGAATTTTTTGGGTGAAAATAAACCTTTGTTTTCAATGTTCACCACTTCTACAAAAATCAATATTTTAATATATTCTTACTTCTATAGCAAATTTAATGTAAATTATGAAAAAATTTTGTTTTTTGCTCTTGGTGAAAGTACACGCCACTTCTGTTGCAAGCCGCGGAGGCCCAGAAAAAAAAAACAGTCTCATTTGCAGAGCTCCAGCGATGCCATCTTGACACAAAAGAATAAAACAAAAATTGTTTTGTGCAGTTTAAGATATGCACATTAAAAGCCTTTAAACCGAACTTCCACTTATTTTATTATTTAACTACAAAAATTCCTAAAGTTATCCTATGTTTTCAGGTGCTCACACACTGAGAGAAATCGTTTGGTAATATAGTGATCAAATGAATTTTATAGTTACTGGTACCAAAAACTTTGTTACATTTAACAAAAAAAAACCAAAAACTTTTTGTAATTTGTTGTATGAAAATAATTATTTGGTTAAGACTACAAATTGTTTGGTCAAAACAACTATATATTTAGTAACTATCACTATAAAATTCATTTGATCACTAATCAACCAAACTTTGGTTGATTTTACAAAACATTTCTCTCAGTGCACTAGTATAATCCCTTAAATTCCATAAATTGTTATCGTACGAAAATATAAAATGTGTACTAATCTTTCCATAAATATATCGAACATAGTAATATTAATGGCGTTTTCGATACAATTATTTCGACCTTCTCGTTTATTATTTTAATTATTTAACTACTTATATATTCGTACAAGTTATTTTCCAAATTCATTACAATAACATTTCTATACAGTTTGACAACATTCATGTAGATACTCTGTAATTTAGTGACACTCATTTTGATAAATCGTAATAGACGTAATTTAAAGACAGTTGATTTCCTTGAACGTAATGCCAGTGACATATCGTGCAGCCACGACGTTAACGACGCAAACGTCACGACGTAATTCTTTCGGCTTGTTGCGCGACAGTGACGGCACAGATCCGCAGAACAATTTCTCGAAGTCTCCGAGGATTCCGCGACGAGTGGATGTTTTTCAATTTGGTGTCCACTAAGGGTATAACGGGGAAGGGGAGGCAGGGAAAGAGTGAACAGAGAAAAAAGGAACGAGTGGCGGATCCTCCACTCGTCGGCGGCAAGATAAACGACGGAAGGGCTTTAAACCTCGCACGAGAGATAAATTAGCTTGTCCGGCAGGTGGCCCCCGGTTTTTAGAAGCTGGCTACGAGGAGGAATTGCGGACAGTAGCTTCCACTCACGAATCGAAACTAACGCAGAAACCATTCATGTTCCCCAAGAATTCTATGAGCATGATGTCGTAACATCTTTATGAATATGAATAAGATATTAATTGCAAAAGATTTACTAAACATAAGCCAAAATACGAATAATTCTGCTTGCACAAGTAATTTTGAAATATTATATATAAACAAGTATTTTAATAAAAATATTAACAACATTTTAGTATACTAAAAAATAATAATTAAAAATAAAATAATTAATTAAAATTAAAAATTCAATGTTATGTCATTAATGTTGTTCTATGAAAAAAAGAAAGATTTATTACAGCGAAATAATATCCCCAAAGAGAAGACCGGAAGAAATCAGCGAGGAGAATAACGAAGCCTACGGTGCCATTAGTTTCGTATCGTCGACGATTGTCGATACCAAAAAAGAGTCGTTCATTCGATCCAAGATAGCATCCGAAGAGACAACGGAAGGTAGACGAAGTTAACGACGTAAGAGATAAAGAAGAAGTAAAAAGTGGAAACCTACTCAGCGCGACTCAATGACGAAGAGCCGAGGCTCCAGAAATGGCAGCTTTGATATCGAAATAATTGAGTTTATTCTTCTTCCGGTAATGCCAGAATGCGCATTTCTTTCATCTGCCGCAGTCTTTAACAGCGCGATAACTACGCGGGGATGACTTATTTTCTAAAAGTGTTTCATTTTTCTAGAGTAAAATATTACAATCAACAATAACAACAAAATTTCTCGAACGTGTGCTTATTGGCTTTGACTTTTATAAAAAATCAGAATGAGAGAAATCGTCACAGACACAAAATTGTTTAACGAAGAAATAGATCATTAGAATTTTTATTAAATTTAATGGTTACTTATAATCATTTTTCTTAAAATAATGCTTATTTGCATCGTAAATTTACGCCTACGTTGCGAATTTGCAAACTGTGATAAAAAAAAAGCAAAATATTTTTTAAGTACTTAACGAACAAAAATCCAAATGGTGCTATGCTGCAATAAAATATTTAAGTGGCGTGCTAGTTCAAATAACTGAAATAGTCTTCGTGAATATCACGTTTTTCTGGCGCACAAATTTAATATAACAGTACATTCAGTTAAAGTCAATAAAATATTTCACTAACATGGATCAAAAATGCTTTGTGTTTCAATTAATTATATTTAAATGACACCCATTTATTAAAAGATGCATGCCTGTTCATTTTGCATTCATTATTTTAATAAATATTTTCGGTCAAATGATTTACTTTTACAAGATATTTAAACAGATAAGCGCACAGTTTAAATATAATTATTAATATATTGTATTTTTAATAAAACATTACATTTCTTTCATCACTTTATTTAAAAAAAAAACTATTAATTCAATAAAAAGTGAATGTATTAAAAGGTTTTCAATGAAATATATTTTTATTAAATGTTCAATAATGTAATTATAATTTCAAAATTCTCATTTAACACGGAATATGATCACACCTTCATGTTTTCTCAAATTTCATATTTCATATTAAACGCCAATATTATAGATTTATTCAACGTAGTTGAGAACAATGATGTTTTAAAATAATAGACGAGAAGGTGGTATTAAAACTCCCCCTCCCATTACGTACAATAAATATGTTAACAATCAATATTTTAAATTGAAAACTTAATTAATGATTACATTCATCCATGTGTTGCTCAATCGATTCTATCCTAAAGTTATGAAACATTTATTATTTAGAAATATGTGACGCCGCTAAATAAATCGAAGAGAAAAAAAACATAACGTAACGTAAATTCTTTTAAATAAAAATACTTTTAAGAAACTCTCCGAAACAGAGAGAAATAAACAACCTTCAACGTATACTCAACTCAAGCAAGTTTATCGCTCAATGATTTCGAAATTCGCAAAAACGCGATTTGGAGCATCTATCGAAAAATCGTTTCTGGCTCAGTGATCGCGTTCGCACACATGTCCCGAAGTTTCCAATAAGCATTTTCAAGAACGCATTTACCGCGGGTATTGTAATACGTGGCGAATTTACGCTTCCCAACGGTTTCTTTTTATACACGGAGAGAGGTTCCTTATTTCAAGGAAACGCCGGAAGGGACCACCGCCACTGAGACGATGCACTCAACTTTTTGCCATCGTTGGGAGCTACGGCATCATCCGGCGACGATAGCTACATCCTCCCGAGTAACATCTTACCGAGACTCGCCGAATCCCTTAATACGAAACATTCTCGACAGTGGAATTTAAATAGAGCGGCGTGTATGGTCGAACGCCCAGAGCGAACCCGTTGTATCCGGCCCTTCGGCGAATAACTGGGCCACGTGCCCTCATGTATTTCCCTCGCTATCTCTATCGGTCGTTTCATTCGCCGTTGAATGTATACAGAGTGGCTTGCTGTTATCAAGTATCCTTTCAAGTATAGACTATATTAAGAAAGCGGCATTTTTTGATATAGAGACTTGAGATACAGTGGCATTTTGAGCACAATTTTTAACCGTAGCACCTCTGGCCTTCATTTCTAATTTAAATAAAATTTATTATGCTTATAAAAAATTTTAAATTGCTCTTCTATAGTACGCATATTATTTACATAAAATTAAAAAATAGGAAAGCTGTACATTGAAACAAAATTTTTTTATTATAGAAGCAAAGTAAAGATACTTTTAATCAATCTTATTCTATTAAATCGATCGTTTTATAATTGTAAATTATTTCGAAAGGGCTTGCAAAGGAGAAATATCTCAACCGTTAATTCCACGTAACCGCAGGTGCGGCTTAACGACGACGGTAAACAGGCAAGTGTCGACAGCTGGCGCGAACCAAGATCCCGCAGGAATTGCACGGGAAATATATCATGAATTTCGCAAGATATTGCATATTTCACGCATATCGTTAAGGTGCTGTGCGCCTCGCGTATGTTTCACACGGAGATTTACTCGATTTTTGCTCGTGCGAGAGCGATAATAATGGTAATAAGTTATGCGTCACATGCAATAAGTCATCGAAATTTACGACATTGTATCGGGTTCCGTGAGATAAGCGATTATTTTTAAGAATGAGCTCGTCAATGTTACCTTTTTGGAACGTGTTTCGCGATGAGAGAGAAAGAGAGAGAGAGAGAAGTTATTCGTTAAAATAATGCGGCTACTACGGACTCTTGGAAAACATCTACAGTCAAGCGGATGTTCAGATTTCCCGAGATTCCTTATCTCTTGACTGCGACCTCGCATGGAAATCGTCGCGGAATTTCAAAATGTCGACTCTTCAAAGGAACAAGGTTGACTTGCTTCTGCCCCCAAAAGAAGATTTCAGCTATCTTTTGTGATCGCGCTAAGATTCCGCTTGACTTGAATTTGCTAAATCTCTTTTGTCTGATGTTACATTGCGCGCAAGTTTTTCGAATTTCTTCGTGTGTCTATACTATCAACGAACTGTAAAATTTAAATCGGATTATTGCACGAAGTTGTTCCTAAGAAATTCTCTCTGTGTCTATGAAATATCTAATGGGAGCTTTTTTATAATTTGCAATTTTAAGAAATAGACAGATACAATAAAGTACATTATTTTGTGTGAATGTTTGAAGAAATCATTACATTAATATTGTTTACAAAAAAATATTTGAACGTGATGACTTATCATTGAAAAGATTATTAAAAATTTCTATAATGTCAAAAAAATCAAGTGTCATGAATGGAGTGTAAATGCACAACTCGCTGCAAAATGTGAAAATCAATACAAGTTTGCGCGTTGCCACATTTAATTAACGATTAACTCATTGCAATTGTTGAATAATACTCCTTTCCATCCAGATTTATTAATCTACTATTTCTTTCTTCTAATATACGAAAAGAGAACTTTTTTTTTAAGTAAATTAAAATAATTACATAAGATGCTAAAGTATAATAACAAGAATTTTGATTTTAGCATCAGCTTGAGCATCCAATATTTACATGGTCCAACGTAATTATTTTCAGATCTATATTTGGTTAAATTTTCAGATATTTCAGTAAAAGCTGTCCTTTCCGTGTAGTTACGTCTACACGGCCAGTTTCTCTCTCACTCGAGAATACGTAGGCGCGCAAAGGTGGCGACTTCTGCCGCGGACATGCGATTCGATACCATATCCGCAATACAGGTACACTGGCGCATCTTACACACGCCGATGGCTGTACGGTGAAAGTACGAGACGATATTGTAAAGTTGCCGGTATGTACAAGCCGCCAGACAGCAGCATCTGCACGCAACGTTATCTCGATAACCCCCGTGCACATCCCCCCGGGGTGCAACGATTCTAGCATCATGGGGCATGAAACTATGAACTATAGCCGTATTTGTCCGACCGAAAGAAATCGTAGAAGGAAAGATGCAAGAAAATCAGAGAGCAGAAGAGGAAAAAATGAAAGATCAGCTTGTATGCGCCACTATGTTAATAAACAATTACGGTTCTCTCGCGTGCACGCGAATGTAACTTTTCTTCTTCGTATGACATGTGCACTCCGTGCGCGTCACCTCTGTATGACAACGATGTCATAACGGAATATTCGCGAGAAGAACTTCCAACGCGCACGCGGTGAACGCAGGCAGTTGCTGACAACCTCCTTAATTAAGAGTATCTCGAAGTTAGTAAAGCTTGCGTTTTAATGTGTATCTAATGAAAATGTGTGTGTAACGTATTAATTACATAAATTAAAAGTATCTATTTCATTAAAATAAATTAAATATTTTGAAATTGCACTGATTCAAATAGTGTCTTAAAAAACTCAAGCAGCATATTTTCGTATTTACAATCTTGAATCTTCTAAATCAAACATAAGTGGCAATATTTTTATTGAAAAAATTAAATCCAAGTAATACGTATCTTTGTGTTTCCATTTAAAGGCCTACTTATTTTAATCCGAGTGAAAGCGTTTAAGAAAAAAAGGATAAAATTTCGCCAATAAAAAGAAAATTTAATTTAATTCTAAGTAGTTTCTATTTTCGAAATCATTATTTAAAAATTTTGTTTTGACCCGTAAATGAAAATAGTTTTCTAAAATCAATCCAAATGGAATGGTATTTTCGAATATTCAATTAAGAAGAAATTTATTTTAAATAATAGTATCTTTTCATTTTATCTTAAACAACAAAAAGATTTAACGGAAACAATTTGGCACTGCTCGAAAAAGAAACTAAAGAAAATAAACAAATAACACCAAGTTCTTTTCCGTAAAGCTACTCGTATTTTAATAATGTGTATTTAATGAAAATGTGTAAAGTATTAATTAATAACATAGACTAAAAGTGTCCATGTTATTAAAATAAATTAAATTGGGGCAAATTAAAAGTACATTTATTAAAGATAAAAGAACACTTTAAATATTTTAGCAATAAAATAAACGTTACATTAAAAAGTAAAATCTTTCCTTAATTAATACAAGTTTGAGATTGATATTATTCCACAATGGATCTTTTATAATTAATGACGTAATAATTAAATTATTCAACAAATACGCCACGAAAATGTAATTAATAATGTGATTGTGCCTGATCAACTGAAACTAATCCGCTAATAAAAATATCGTTCTCGTTTTGACGAAGAACTCGACCTAAATTTTCTTACTTTTTTTTTAGAATTCACCGGTCAGCTATTATTTACCATATTGATGTCGATAAAGCAATCGGAAAAACTATTGATCGCTGAAGTGAAAACGAGCAAACGGTGTTGTTAACTACGGTTATTGAACATACACAGCACAAATCCCAGAATTATTGCCCAGTCAAAATTAACGCCGCCGCTGTGGTGCAAACGTAGCGTAACTGACAACTTAACATTCTCTTGAATATTGGCCGCGATCTCTTGGTGCTTTCGCATATATTCGCCTAACGAGGGACGAGGTGAAATAACTCGAATCAATGGCGTAACACGATTTCCGCGACACGACCGCGGAATAAATCATGGAGCCGTTGTTGGAAGAACGAGAACACAATCAGCTCAATACGAGGTATCCCACGGGAGTAAAGGAACTGCGTGGATCGAGCAACAGCGATTCACGCGAAATACCTAACCATTCCCTTGAATTCGATGAAAATGACGAACGAAGCGCGGCATTTATCGAAAGCGCGACGCTCAATGAAAACAGAAACACGGATACGATAAAATCTAGAATCCTATGCGCAGTGCTAAATTGTGTCTTTCCGTTCTATATTTGCATCGTTATTCGCTACACGCGTGACTTGACTTCAGCGTTTGCTGTACGGAAAAAAATACAGCAAAGCCATGACTCGCTATGCGAGTTTAACGTGGAATAGCAAAGAAGTTATGTCTATAAGCAATTATAATAGCTTTCAGATAGAATTTCTTTGCTGTAACATCAAAATCTGCTTAATTATAAATGTTAAACTTGATTTGATGGCATAGTAAAAAAATTACGTCTGAAAGCTATTGTAATTGCTTTCAGACATAATTTCTTCGCTGTACCATTCTATCTGCTTAGTTATAAATGTTAAATTTGCATAGCGCACCTACATACATTACGTAGCATTGCTATCTCTTTTTCCGTTTATGTCTGCATACATTATGTAAAAAGCAAATAAATCACATCAATTGTAATACATACTCTCTAATAATTCGCATCAATTGTAATACAAGATCCGTATCTTCCGACGTCTTTTTTTCAAGCGTACTCTGAGAAATATAGGTCAGTACTTGATATCTTCACCACTTATCGAAATAGCTGTATTAATTAAAGCTGCACGGCTTTACCGCGCTACATGGAGCAGCAAGATATCGTGATATCGCGACTTTTAAAGTCGCGATGCTGCTTAAAAATCGAGTGATTTCTGAATGCTGCCACGATAAGACCGCAGTTTCCTTATCTTATTCACAACCGAAAGAATGGGAGATAGCTCGAGCTCTTTAGAGTTTTATGCTAATCGTAAGTAATGTTATTGCTATAAATTATATTACGAAAATAAATGGATATTCAAGAGAATTTTTTTATTTTTCGAATAATTAGTAATTCATTCTAGAATTAATAGCAAAGCAATCAGCACGTACGTGTATAATACATATATAATTTTGTAGTGACACTATTTTTTGTTACATATTGTTATGTAAATTATTATAAAATCTCTGTATTAAAATCTTATTATTTATTTTATTTTGTGACAATAAAATGATAAAATAATATTCTATCGCTTTAAACATGTCTGACAAATATTCGAAGTTACGCAAAATGTTCTATAAAAGAGATTTTGTATAATTTTAGAGAAAATTTTGTATAGATAGTAATTTAAAATTGTCTAAGAAACAATTAATTACGACAATTAATAAACCTAATATTTTCAATAAACAAATTTTAATAATTTTTTATATTCACTTAATATTTTTATGAATATATTTTAACAAATTTGCTATTTATGATTTTTTACTAATACTAAATACTAACTTGAAACAAATTTACACCGACTGCTCATTGCAGCGTTTAATCGACAAACGGTAAATTAATCAATGCGCCATATTTATCATAGCAGATTTGAAGACGTGACGACCGAGGGTTGCACTTCAAGAAATCACAGCAGAGACTTACTCAGCTTACATATCGATAAAGGCTAAGTTACAGGAAATGTGGTACCAGCAACTCATCGCGAAAATTCAACTGTCGGTACAAAGGTAATTTGCCGGTTATACGCAAAAGCACCCCTAAACTAGGGTGGAACCTTCTGTATTACCGACCATAGAACTGTAAGGGTGACTGGAAAGCTGTCGCCCTCTGCCTGAACTTAGAGCGCATGCGCGTACCATTCGATCGAAAACAACCCCTTGTGTCAAATTTTGCTATATAAGTTATGGAGGTGAGGATGTTCGTGATGGACGAACAGATACCTGTGTTCTATTTATAGGAATTGCTATGAAAGCTAATATAACGCAAATGTGAAGATTACATATATATTTTTCCTCTTAGACATTTCATTCGAATTGATTAATTAAATAAATCACTGCAAAATTATATGTTATTGTAATCGATAATATAAATAATAGAAATAGTAATATAGATTCGCTTTTCCATCCCCTTGCGACAAAATATTAATGATGTCTCATAAACCTTTTAATAATTAAGAATGCATTCGGAATCAATTTGATTAAAATTTTTAAGAGAAAGAAGAGATCTTTCAAAGAACTTAATCTAGTACAAATAATAAATCTTGCTGTTAGAATTATTTCACGAACTCTGCTGGAACATATTTCATAAGAAAGAAAGATGTAATATATTCTTCAATACAGCTGAAAAATTTCCATAAAAATTAATGAAAGAATTGAACAAATGGTTGACGAGAATATTCGTATGTGCAGAATTTAACGTTTTGTGAAGAACTATTAGAGAGAAATATTGAACGGCAAGGAAATCAAATTTCAGCTCTCAAATTTCATCCCTTAATAGAAAAGCTTGATGAAGAGCTCACCCTCATACACACGTTTCTTTTATATCCGGCCTTTATGATATTGCAATTTTCTCTCTTTTCCTCTCTCTCTCTCTCTCTCGCTTTGTCTTTCTCTTTCTCTTTCTTTTTCTCTTTGTCGTGGTCTCACAACCTACGACTTCCGCCTTTTATTTTCACCATGCTTGCGATAACACGACGGCCGTGTATCTTTTGTAACGACGGATGATTTAGATCATGTTTCCGTATTGAGCAGGGGCGGTTTGGCTGCACCGACCAGCCTGTTGCGAGGAACTACCCTCTTGAAAAAGAAGGAACACCGCTTTGTGCACGGAACCATTAAAAAAAAGGATAAGCCGATGAACACGACCCTTAAGCTATCGTCAGATGTTTAATGATTTTATTAATGGGCGCGCAACGCGATGACGAGATCATTCGGGAAAATAAACTTCAAGTGTTTTATAATCGCTCTGTACATATGGTAATATTAATGCACACAAACATTTTAGAGAAAAAATTTTAGAGAAAAAATTTTAGAGAAGTACATGTATAAAATTAAAGTTCAAAATTGATCAGAAATATAACGAAATGATGCCAATACGAGCCGATATTGAATGTTCGTGTGTATATAATAATTTTATTATTACAATCTCCAACTCATGCGAACTGCGTGCCGAATATTTTGTCAGTCTTTAAGGGGATGCTGAAGTCGTGAATTTTACTAACTGAACACCGACTTACACACATAAAATCTATAATACGTACGTACGGTTTATGAAACAGCAGTACGTCATTACATACTACATCGATACACGCACCATACAAATAAATTTTCGTACAAACTTTTTGTAATGAATTAGGTGTTTAAGTCTAAAAACTCGACGTTGTTTCTTCGTGTAATCTACATGTCTGGAGACTCCAATTTCGTAAGTACAGACTGCAGAGCTTTTACATCAAGCAAATATTATCATTATTTGACAGCTCTGGACACCATATTCATCATATATATATATATATATATATATATAAGAAATAATAAAGATCTGAAT
>QKQZ01055709.1:0-16340 GCA_003595255.1 Solenopsis fugax | reverse complement strand
TATATATATTACAAGAGAGGAGAATAAATAAAATACTAAAGATATATATACATATATACAAAAAAATTACATGGTATATTATAACAACGAAATAAGAATACACTACTGACGTGTACAATTAATTCACAATCAATATTTCCAATCGTGAAACATAACATTTTTAGTATATTTTGTGTCATATGGTATATACATGGATTATTATTGATGTACTCTATAAGCAGAAATTCTTAGGTTTACTCGTTGCATATTAATTTCATAACTTGGAAATCAAATTTTCTCATAAAACATTGTCCAGTAAAGTATAGCAATCATTTTCACTTATTCGAGCATAGCACCAATTACATCCGATACAGTCACTTTGCTTAATATAAATTATACAAAATTTTTTTGTTTTTTTTTCAAATTAAAATTAAAAACTATTAATAAATAACATAAATACGAGCATATATAACATAACTAACATTGTAATTATAAATATTGCACTCTATAACATCGTATAACTATAATAATCATTTTTAAAATTACTAGCGTAACAAAAAGTATATTTTTATAATTATTTAAACAATTTTACATAGAAGTCAATGTAATCTTCAATATATTATGCTATATTTAAAGCATGTGATATATAGTTGTTATATATGTACTGTTTCTTATCTATTTTGTGGAAGATGTATGTGAAGACTGTATCATGATGGTAACGGAAGACATTGTTCACTTATATTTTTACATATCGCGCTTACATTGATAATTCTCGCAAAAAATATTTACTTTAATACTCCAGATAACAAACATTTAAAAGATATCACATAAAGTTTGAGAAACATTCTTCTAATTTTTAATCATTGTATTGTCTGGATGCGTATAAAATGCAGAAAAAAAGTCTACGTGAATAAATATTTATAGAGTATTTTGATTAAGATGCAATGATAAACAGGAGAAGCTTGAAAATTGGGCAATGTATATTGATACAGAGTGCATATTTCTTATTATAAATGGACATCGGTCTTTTCACGGCACTTAGGTAGAATTTATTTTAAAGGCTTCTTTTGATTAATTCGAAGCTATACCAAGTCTACAAATTTATAGCATCTCTTTGTTTTATTATTACGAATATCATATTGACAGATTTTATATAAAATGTATGGAATATTTTTGTATGACTGAAAAGACCAGCCAGTCATTGAGTATTTTTTTTAAGTCTTTTATTTTGTATGTGTATGTGTATGTATGTGTGCGCGCACGCATGTGTGTGTGCGCGCGTTTATGTATGTATATTAAAAAAATTAAGTTTATATAGCTATAAATAAATATTAAAACATCAGCATGTAATTTAAAAAAAAAACAAACAATAAAATTCCATCAAACAATATACGCTTTTTTTTTAATATAATGGAAAACCCTGTAATACTGCACTTTACTATCAATCTATACATGTATATATAAATTTCTTTTTCTAAGATCTTATTAGACCTCTATTAGAGATATATAACTTAAACAACTTAAACACGCTGCATATATTTAAACGTCTTAAAACTTGTATATTAAAGCTAATGCAGCATGCCATTGTTTATTACATCTAAGATGCAGTTTAGCAAAAAACTGATATAATAGATTTTTTTATTTATTGCATTAACGTAAGACGGAAACCACAATTGTTGCCGAAAACCTACACATATTCTCTTTGAAGAAATATATTTAGATTTTCTTTTCTGGACTATCACTTTCAATAACAACTTGTTACATACACACATACGTACACGCACGCATGCACACATATTTATGCATATATATATATTTTTTTTTCTTTTACTTATGTAAATATTTTTATGTGTCTCCTTTGCCTTACTATATGCATGCAACACTTTTGCACTTCAATCTAATAGGACATAATACTATCAAAAGACAATTATTTCTGTATTTATATTTTGCGTGCACATATTTCGGCCTGCCGGAATTCTTATTTACATCATATAATTCCAGTAAAACAAAAATAATACCACTTAAAATTGCATCTCCGATGCCGAACGCTTTTTGATAAACATCATGACTAACATTATGTAAAATATTTCGCCCGAATTCAAATATATGTATTAATTAAAGCATCGCATGTTATACATAATTATGAATCGATTCTTATGGAAGCTGTATGTGTGAGTGTGTGTTTATCGAAATATTATGTTTCGAATATTTAGCACATGTGGATACACAGTACCGGTAAATTTTCTTCTTTTTAACGTGAAAATCAATTACCTACAATTTTCTTTGATATAACTATATGTACGGATGTAATGCCAGTGCTCTACCGCGTAAACCTTTTTGACCGCCGACTCCACCCTTTGGTATAACATATCCTCCTGCGTGTCTCGCTGTACCCTCTTCCTCCAAGTTGCCGTTACTTTCAATCAAATCGCGTAATGGCCAACAAGCCAGATGACGCGATTTACCGTGACGTGCCAGAACGTGATATCCTTGTCTAAAAATTATTATCATATAAATATGTAATTTCTTTTATTTACTTTCGAATGCTTGTAAATAAGTTTAAATAAAAAATTTAATAAAAAATATTCATATAGAATTTTTCATAGGATTGATCTAAAAAATTCATAATTGAAAATACATTTGTTCTAGAAAACTTACATATTTTCATTTATGTGCATGCAATAAATGCTTTCAAAAAGAAAAATAGGAAAACATAAACATATAAATTTGTAAATCCAATCTGAAATTCATACAGACATGGAAAAATTCAGACATTATCTCTTAATTATTATAGATTATACCTAGAAGAGATTAGACCCACAAGCAATGCCCAATGCGCTTTATGACCTTTTTTTAAACATGGAGCATGGTTGAAGTCGGAATCATATGGTATCAGCACCATTGCTCCATGTGCTAAAGCATGAGTTAACGTGTCCGGGCATTGTTGTAAATCTACTAAAATATCTGGTTTGTGATCGGGCAAATATTCTGCAGCCAATGTTCCCATGAAATCGACGCTGTACACTTCTCCATGTTGTGTGAAGCCTCGAACACGAGCTTCAGCAAGAAGTTGATTCACAGAAACTGGTTTTGTATATTCTTGCGATGCCATTGAAAGCGCCACTAAACCACACCTACAAAGCATTTAATAATTCTTAATTATTTACATTATTATACAATTTCTAAAGGTATAAGAATATTAATTAAACATATGTAAAAATACAAAATAGAATTGATACAAATTGCAAGTAAGAATAAATTACATTTTTCCTCTCTTTGAAACGAACAATTGTACATTAGTCATTCTGATCAGACTTGCTAAACGCTACAGCAATACTCACTGTGGCCCATCTTGAAGAATTGGTTCTACTTGACAGAAGTAAGTTATCTCTGCGTCTTTTAACTCATTTCGCGAGATCAGCTTTTCGATTTCAGCTTCTGCAGATGTGAGGGTGATTTTGGCCCAAGGAGGCAGAGAATCGGTATCATTGACTTCTGTTTTCTCACACATAGGTGTTTCTGGCAAGCTTGAGAGAGTCGGAGATGGTGCTGGCATTTCTCAATGCCAAAATGCAAATAAATAATTACTGAATTTGATCCAAAAGGACATATAAATGTTCTAACAGCTACAAAATATCATCCCTAGATGCAACAACTTTTATCTGTATCATTGCTCACAATGACTTCTCGACATTCAGCAGGAATATTTGTTGTTCATTCTAGAAAGTTCCCTGGAATTTCCTGCAAGATTTGTAAAAATATAACTCGCACAAGTAATCTTATAAGATTTCATCATATTTGAATACATTTTAAAATGCACACACATAATTGTTATTTAAATTATTCGAGTCTATCGTATATAGGACAACCTAGAGAAAGGAACATCATCAAAATAGATTTCTTGGCTGTCAAGTTGTTTGATCCTAGAGTCCACGGCTATGAATACAAGCACGATAATTTTTATTAGCGCGTTATTGTCACGGTAATCTACGAGTAAAATAATATCGATTTGTCGACGCGCTTTATAAAAGCTGAAAATCGACCGTACTGTCCGGAGGAATCTCTAATGGCAGTGCATCGCGCAATCAACGTGGAAAGAAACAATAATCAATTCCTAACGGGATATAAAATGTACTAAGTAGAGAGATCTCGGTGCTAATTACGAGTGCAAGCGATGCGAACGATGCGGAAGCTAGCTCTGCTCTAGCTCGACGAGTGAGAGAGGCAGCCAGGCAGCGTGCGTGCCGATTAGTTTTATTTATTGTGTAGTGACGACTGACGAGGCGATATCGCGCCGTATGACTTTGACATTTGCACGTTCCGTACCCCTCCCTCTTCGCCGCTGTGGTACACCCCGTATGACAAATCGTGACTCATGCATACGCATTATGTAATTCAGCGATGGGAGAGCAGGGAGAGTACCAACACCCTGGGGCGTGCGATCACATCGCGGCTTACTTTTCTGTGCCGATCCAGTCTCAAGTTAGTTTAGAGATGTAACTTTGATCCCTTCGCGCGGTTATGGCTTTTCAGAGTCCCATTATTACGGTTATCACCGCCGCCCCAACGATGTCCTCCTCGAACACGAGCGTGGCGTTAGACTCTACTCGCGGACATCCGTCGACAAGCAGTCGACGAACAACGTCGGACTCTGTCAGCTAGTCAGCACAGTCTGCTCAGTGCTCACCGAAAATATACACGTCATACGTACACGCGTGTGGGTATGGATATATATACGTGTATATTCTCTGATAACAAGATTCTCGTGGTATGACATGCGAGACATGCGAGACCGGCGAGACGCGAGACGACAACTCGAGAGCAAATATCTCGCCCCTTTGCGGGGACCTAGTCTCGAACGAGCAACTTCCAAGTGTATTCGTGTAACGTTAATGTTATGTTAAACAAATTTAATAATCAAATAAATTATACACCATATACAATATGTATGCAGGTAAATATCGCTTATGTATATTATAATATACATAAGTGTTAATAAAATGTCAAAATTATTAATTTATTGCTTCATAAAAGCGTCAAAAGCAATTTTGAAAATTGATTTGCAACGAGTTGATAACTATAATCGCGCAATTTCGCAAAATAAATCAAAGATTAAAGGGGATACCAAATGTAACGTGTGATATAAATAAAAATGGAAGCATTAACTTTAAAATTATATGAACAATTTTTAAAAAATTCATTTTGAACGCACGTTTGAATTTCCCGCCATTTCCCGCGACGCGTAGCTACGGAAAAAGATTGAGCTCGATTAGAACGATTAGAACCAAAGAGATATATAACCTCTTTGATTGAAACTGGTGATTTAACATTTATTATTACTGCTAGTAGCTGAACTTTTTGTACTTTCCATTTTTCCTTTTTTTTTCTCCGAAATCGAATTGTATAGTTTTCGTTTTAAGTGTAGAAAGTGTAACACGTCGCAAAGAGAGAATCTTTATCTTACCCAACCTAATCTAACTTGATCCTAAAAAGTCTCGTACGTTCGTACATACATACAATAGGCCTGTTCTTTTTAGCTGAACTGACTGCACTAGTTCAGAGTTTATCTTTCTTGTTCTTACGTGAAAGGAAAAAGATAAACTGTGAACTAGTGCAGTCAGTTCAGCTAAAAAGAACAGGCCTAATGATGTGCATGAATGAGTTCCTTTTTCGGTGTAGGAACTCCAGCAATTTAACCAATCATGTGTTGCTATTGGCGTCTGATTGATAGATTGCTGTGACTTTTGCACTACCTACACCGAAAAAAGAACTCATTCATGCACGCCATTGTACGTTTATCCTTGTTTAACGTTCAGTAAACAACAAGGATAAAATGATATCTAGATGCACCCGGACGTTCATTCTGAACTCAGCCCTATGAAAATGTACTGGTACCTCTAGTGTAGTCAAGTGTAGTACTAGGTGTTCACGTTTTAACTTTATGATTACATTCTTATGATATATGTGATATCAAATCTTTTCGCATATTTTCGTAAGCACAATCTGCACAATAATCGCAAGCGATACAAAGAATGCTTGGATATGTCGACATTATAACTTACATTAATGATTTTAGAAAATATGTAATGTAAATATAATAATTCACACATAATTCACAAAATATGGATTTAGCTACAAACGATCAACATACAGAGACAGAAAATGGTAATTTATTATTTAAATATTTTAATTAATTGTTATTCATTTATTATTTGAAGAAATACTCAAAATCTATTTTTAAAAAACAATAATTATCTATTATTTTACAGACTTTTGTTCATCAAAACATGAATGGACTTGGGATAAAAAACTGTCAACCTCGTCGATAATATTATCAGATAATAACTTAAAAGTTACCTTTCATCCTGTGTATAGCACTGGTACAGCTGTTGCAAAGGGTAATAAACCACTGGAGAAAGAAAGACACCATTTTTGGGAAATTTTAATGATAACGCACATATATGGCACTGATGTAGTAAGTTTATTTGACATCTCACTAAATCTATATTGACAATAGATAATAATAATCTTTTCAATATGTTTAAAGAATACCTCACTTTAGTGCAATTTTCATTATTCTTGTTAGATGGTTGGTGTAGGAACTCCAAATGCAGAACTTCATGATTCAGATGAGAATTTTTGTGCTCTGCTTGGACGAGATCGAGAATCTTGGGGTTTTTCATATAGAGGATATTTACAGCACGATGGTAAAATATGTGAATATGGAACAACTTTTGGTCAGGATAACTTGGTAGGGATACATCTCGATACTTGGACTGGCACATTACAATTTTTTGTCAATCGAAAACCATTGGGTAAGCAGTAAAACATTTCATCAAATATTAGTTTAGAGATGTAACTTTGATCCCTTCATAGGTGTGGCTTTTACAAATTTAAACAACGTTATGCTTTATCCATTAGTAAGCTCAACAATGGCTCAGTGTGTAATGAAATTAACCTATAGTTGTTCAATACCAGTAACTCTACAAACTACTTGTCTCGCAGTCTTGTCACCTTCGCAGAAGGCACATTTATCAAAAAAATTTCCTGGTTTGCGTTATCTTACTCAAAATATCTTTGCTGATATCCTACAAAAATCTATTGGTAATTTTAACAGATTTCTATTGTTTCTTAAATGTCTGTAAATAAGCAATGCATATAAATAATTTATAGGTATTGTACATTGACAGATTGTGATAGTGAAGACAACCTCGAATATCCTGCAAAGTATATTATTTTAGATGATTTTGACTTTGCTCTTGTAGGACTTGGAATAAAGAAGAAAAAACATTTTTAGTGATACACAGGCCTGTAATAAATATTCTAAAAATTTTAAAAATTATTTTCACCATAAGATACATTCAATTTTATAATACATTGTTGATTATCTGTGTACAAACATATATCTGATAAACATATAAAATAAAAAGAATAATGTGTATATGAATGTAAAATAATTTCTTAAAGTATTTTCAAACAATCCTCTATCTTGGCACATTGGCTATTAAAAAGACAAGTTATCTCTCCTCCAAAAAATCATTTCTTTAGTAAAGTATATTTGAATACAGTATCAAAAACATTGTATCATTCATCAATTTTGGCAATATATAAATTATACAAAATTTCTTTTTAAAAAGGTATAATAGTCAAGACGATTTTTTTTTACAAATTTAGATAAAATTATTTTACATAACTTATATTGTTTGTGAAAATAAACGCGATAATTTCATAATGATCAAACTATCTTGAGTATTTTTGCTTGTACTAAATTTTCACTATTGTCATTTTTGTGTTTTTTCTTTCCAATTGATTTAGATTTTATATTAATTTTTGTAGAAAACACAATAGCTTGTGCCCATCCAGCTAATGGACCCCATAATTCTCGTAAATAATTACTTACTTCAGTATGAATTTTTGGGGTAACTGTTTTTTGTTTCTTTAAGTGTGGTAAATAATTTGCTTGTGCTATTTGGAAAATATGAGTATCAACAGGTATAGCATCTAAATGACCTAACGACATTAGACATATGCAATCTGCAACTTTAGGACCAATTCCTGGCAAAGTCATCAATTGTTCTCTAGCATTGTGATAAGAAACATTCTCCCTTTGCAGATTCAAAAGCCAATCCTTTCCACCTAACTCTGATAAACGTTCTGCCGTATTAACTATATATGCAGCACGATAGCCAAATTTTTCTCTTTTTAATATACTTTCTACATTTTTTTCTTTTAGAACTTCTATCGTTGGAAAATCGTAATACTCTTTATCTTCGATTGAACATATTTTACGACCAAACAATGAACACATTTTTTCAACCATATTTGATATCCTGAAAACAAATAAATGTTTAGCAAATATAAATACATCTTTATTGTGCATTTGTTTTTCTTAATATACCTTGATATATTGTTATTAGAACTACAGATAAACGAGAATAAATTCTCTATGACATCTTGCTTCAGTATTCGAACAGCATTATTTTCATCTAAACACTTCTGAAAGTGTGCATCTGCTTTTGCCCACTCTTTGTAATGATCTTGTAATGATACTGACAGCCTAAAATACTCGGACAGAATCTTATCATAATTTACAGAATCCTTCAATTGTCCTTGTACAGTGTACAAGAGATGAGTTTTATTTTGAGACAAAGTCCAAATGCATCCGTTAAAGATACCTCTATATCCAGTGTCGCAAACTGTCCATCTGAAATTCAATCATTAGCATAATTTTGAAATAATATTTAAAAGAGACAAAAGTGTAATGTGTCTTTTAAATATTTGAAATAATATTTAAGAGACATTATAAATAAATTTAGAGTATTTAAATATTTCAAGTATTACCTGAAACTCTGGCCACCGTGCAACGTGAGAGCAAGATTCAGTTCCGTGCATAAACAAGATATACTGCCTTGTTTCACTGTGGTTTCGTATACGTTAGACATTCTCGAATAACCTCGCACAAGTTTAGTCATTTAAGTAACTAGCATTTTATTGCTAATCCGAATGTTGTGTTTCTTTAACTTTTTACATGTCGTACTACATGTATTTGCATTATAACAAAGTTTTATATTGAAACAAGTTAAAGTCTCATCGTGACAACAAAAGAGTAAATTGGAGAAAATTCTAATCGGACATCAGACTACATGCGGCATTCCACGCGCATGTGCAACAGACCGGCCGCGGCCGCGGGACGCGATCGACCACGTGACTATTTTACAAGATCCTTACGAAGTGACAGATCTAATGGCTATACATATACACCGGCAGCAAGTTGTATGTATATATATATATATACTTACTTGACGAATATCTTGTCTATATAAAAAATTGTCGACTTAAAGTTTCCGTGAATTAAAGAGGAAATACAAATAAATAACAAAATTTGACTTTTATTTCGTTTTAAGTTAATTTTACTCTCTTTGAACAGAAGTTCAGAAAGTTTGCGCAGCTTTAATTTAAAATTTAATCCTTAATATTAAGGATTAAAAAAACTGTGATGATTAAAATTGGTAAGAGCAGAGAGGAACCTCTCTGGTAAGAGTAAATGCAATAAAAAAGTATAAAGGTATAACTTCTGAAAAGTTTCATAACTTAATTATTGTACGAAATCTTCGTACGTTGAATCGTATCAGGGCAAATTGATAATAAATAAGAAAAGAATAGAAATGAAATTATATTAATCTTAATCAAATCTAAATTTGTCTTGTACAGCTTAAACTAATATCAGTACGTACAGTATATATGTATGTAATAATTTTTCATCAAAAATTCTAAACTATCCTAAATACTGATTATATTTTATATGCATTTTATTATCTTTTCTTATTTGTGTATTTTTACATCTTTGGAATGTTATGTAAAAGTTTTACAATTAATGAACATATGCTCTCCACAATTCTATTAATTCGTTAATAGTTTGCTAATAATATTTAAAAGTTAACGAATTCTATCTACAAGTTATTTAATATAAATCTATATAAGGCTGCCAATATTTACGTCGACTTTCTACAATTAATTAAGCTTTTAAACATAGAAACGAGAAAAAATAAATCAATTTAAATGTTTTTTTATTTAAATATAAATAAACAATTATAAAATGTACAAGTATATGAAAAAAATGTAATGTGTTAACCCTTTGAAAGACACGCCGCGGTGCCACCTTTATGTCTCACCTATATGTGTGTGACACCTTTTTAAAATTATTAAAGAAAATTATTTCTTTCATCCTTCTTTTCTCACAGTTCAAAATGTGTCTGACATAGCTATCGGCAGACTTGATATAACGATTCTTCGTATCGAAGATATTACGATGTATTATCAATCGTATCTTTGGTGATATAATTTCTCGATTTAATAATCGACTCGATTTCTTTGTTTGCGTCTTTTTTTGACATATTATAAGTATCCAACAAAATATTACATCCCTGAGAATTGCTATTGACATCCCCGGAAGAAGAATACTTCATTATTTCTTTATGAAGATTTCTTACGCTGTATACCCTTAATAAGGAACATTATCTCGTACATAGGCTTGTTTTCGGTATTCATAACGTTGACACTTACCCCACCAAGAAGAGTGTTTCACGCATACCTTCTGCGCTTTTAGAATAAAGCACTTTGATTGAAGTACGTCGAAGAAGATTTTACCTATAAAATCCGCCGACGCAGTCCCGGCCATTTTCAAACACGTGCGAAATCTATAATATACAAAAAATTTCAATAAAAATACGATCATATCGTTGTCACAAGGGTTCAAATTATAAATTGCACGCATCAGTAATAAATTTTGACGTTTGCTATTTTTAACACCGAACACACCAAACATTCATTTCCGCAATAAATCTCATATTTAATCATGAATGTCTTATTAATCATAGCCGACACAAAAAAAATTTATCAAATTTGTCTCGAATATCGGCTGTATTGCTATATTTTTTATGAAGAGCATTAAATAAACTTTATTAAATAAACCTAGTGAATATTTTCTGAGGATTAGATAATTACCTCAACATCCAATTATCTCGAGAATATCGAGAACTTAATATTTATTCGACACTTTCTCACGAGAGAAAACACTCTCTTTTTCTCAATAATGATTTGATTATTTAATATATTGACTAATTACTAACCGTTCGTCGCAAGCGCAATGCATCATGCTTGAAATTCTCCAATTAAAAACGCCGTAACGCGACTCGAACGCCGGTATGTAAAGAGGACAAGCTGTATCGTGTTTGCGGCAACAGGCATCAGCCATGCCGAAGCCGCCCAAATTGGTGTACTTGGTAGCACGATTACCGCGACCGCACCATTGTGTCCCTGGTATTATGAATAAGTCCCTTCGATTCCGACTCCGACTTTGCTTTCCATTGCTTGCTGTCGCGTTTGCTGATTTTGCTGATTTTGCGTATTTCCTATTACAAAGAAAATTGATTTTTTTTCGATACACCTACCATTTGTCCTGCAACGGACATTGCCTTTGCTTATAAAGTTGAGAAATTAAGCAAGCAAGCAAGTTCGAGCCTAGGATCATACCTATGTCGACGTTGGACCATGGCCTGGCTTCGTATTCGCATTCTCATGCGATCGCACCGATGACGAAGCTCCGATGTCGACAACAGCCAAGAGAGGTCACGGGGTATCCTCGAAATGTCCTTACCGTCCAGTTGGATCACCTCGATCGACACCTCGTCACCGTCATCATGATAGCGATAGACACCGCGAGAGCTGGGCAAACACTCGCTGTCGTCCCACCACGCGAGCTTCTCGTCAATGCAGTCAGTCAATGTTTCACCGGCGTATATCAATTGCAGCTTTCTGTGGGATTTACGAAGCCAGACTTGTCGCAGGGTCACGTCTGTGTTTCTGTTGAGAAAACAAATATTACCAACAGGCGTTATTATATTCTAAGTTTTTATTAAACATTATGTATCAAAGTAATATATGCGATCTTCTCGATAACGCGTTCACTTGGATGCTTTTGATAATATGTTCAAATTTGAGGAATATTTTACGCGATGTTATTATTCAAACTTTTTTTCGCAGCATTGTTTTTTAATTTAAAAGAAATCAGAAAATAATTAAATTTGCAAAAAAATTTGCAAAAAATTCAACTATAACATGTAAGAACAAAGTAAACTTTCTGTTTATCTATTGTCTCGAAAGTTGCAGAAAATGTATATGTAATAATTTTGCAGATTTATATACAAAATGTCTCTAAAATCTATCCCCATCCTCATATTTCGAAAACGGTTTAAAATTATGAAAAACCGCGAAACACGGTTCCATTATTTTCAGGAGCTACTCTTTTAAAGGATTTGGAAAGGTAAAGTAACTCCTTGTAATGATCTAACACGTATTTCATAGTGTTTCATAATTTTAAACCAAAATATATAGGGGATGGGGACAGACACATTATATAATAGATACTCTTGTATATCAACACACCTATAGATCTGCGCAATTTTATAACATATTAACGTAATACAGAAAAAAAAAAAAAAATTAAGTTTTCTCGACAAATTATTTATGCGATAAGAACAAATTCGGAAAGAGGGGACGGCCAGTGGAAAACAGGGCGTGCATTTTCTTCACGACGGTAAAAGAGCTTTCGTCCTGCGTTTAAGTGCAAAGTGACGCTTCGTGGTTGTGGTATTCCGTGGTATCCTCGTGAGAGCATCAGCAGATGAGTCCCATCTAGGAAAGTAAAACAGGACGGCGACCTACCGAACTACGTTTAGGTCCAGCGCCAAAAGGGCCAATCCGATCCCTACGTAGAGGTTCCAGGACATTCGCTCGTCGCAGAACCTAATCCTTGCTTACTTAACTTGCCGCTTTTCGGCTTAAGAGCTTGGTTGGCTTTGCGGTTACTGTCAACGAATAAACATGATAAATTGTATCCCCTTTTTTGGCTTTCGAATTTAATGGAATAACAATTATATTATTGTATTGTTATGTTTTATTATGTTTTCTTTCAGGCTTATTATAAAATACGCTAATGCTAGCTTTTTCTAAACATTATTTATTAATTATTGATATTTTTTATGCAACATTTCTCTATTTTTTCTCTATTTTTTCTCCTCTTTTTTATTATTTTTGAAAAATATATTTTTTTAAAAAGGACTAAATATATATTTTTTAAATATACTTTTGAAACATCTTTTATACATTCAAACGGTAATTATTACATTTGATGTCAAGCGAAGAAAATTATGGAAGTATTGTCCCGCAATGTTAAACTTGTTATATAATTTTGCATAATTACTTACTTTTATTTTGCATCCACATTATTTATTTATATAACATTAATAAATACATATATATGTATTTTTTTTAACACATACGATATTTTTTATTTAAAAAATAATGATTAAAAATGGATTTATTATTTATACAATCCTAGAAGTAGAAAAGAAGAAATAAAAAAAGAAACAATTTCTTCATTCGTTTGAGCATCGATCCTTTTTCCTTTTTCGCGGGCATTAACGTAGCATTACAATTGTATTGAAACTTATTACGGTTGACAAGGATTCACAGAGACCATTCCATTAGACTATATCAGTGTTCTTCGAAGCGATGGGTGGCATTTGAAAGACCTAACCAACGCTAAATGTATACATAACAGTCAAGCATCCACGTATATTGGCAATAGTGAAAGGCGGCATTGTTTTCGTGCTTGCCAACCGAGAGTTCCCGCTTCAATCCTCCCGACTACATACGAGTATAGGGGGAGGATGGGTAGGATAGGAAGAAGAGATTTGCCTATATCTGAGAAAATGTTATTTCAGAAAAGGGGATGGGGGTACAGGTTGCTACACCCTAGTCTTTGTTACTGTAAAAACATTCGACTCATGTTTTATGAAAGAAAGCATGTAAGCAGAACAACGTCGGCGTCGGCATCGGCGTCGGCGTCGGTTCATACTTTCATGTTTCACAATGGAGTAATTTGTTACGCATTTACTTTGAATATATCGAACCCATTTGTCTCGGTTTACCCATGTTTCAACCATGTTTCAATCATGTTTCAAAATTGCATTAAGATGTAAAATAAATGCAGCTATGCCTACCCCCAATTGATAGTGATCTCCTTGGCGCAAGCTCCGGGCCACCGGATGAACCGTTCGAATCGTCCATCGGATAAGATCCTAATGATCGAAATACTCTGACTGGAAGATGTCCTGGTGAATTGGGACGAAACATTCGCTTGCACAAAATATGTACCTTCTCGTGGTAAAGCTCCGACAGACGATTGCATGCAAATCATCCCCAATGCCAGCAGCAGCATCGGGTACCTGTTTCCAGAAAGCCATTAGGCTTTTGTAATATTTCTTAAATTTATATAAAAGTAGCAACCATCAGAATAACACCGAAATATTTTTTTAATAGAGTAGGGATATACAGAATAACGAAATTAAATTTACAAAACCCTCCGGTGTAAAGAAAGACTTTGTCGCCCATATTCTTTATCTCAAAATAATTACAAGGACGCTATATCTGTAAATCTGACATATATTTCAATGTTCCTCTGATACATCTTGGTACATCAAAGATTTTTAATATGATGATTAATTGCATTATTCGAAAACATTTCGTACAAATTATGATTATATACTTAAAAAATTTAGAAGAACTTTAAAAATTAACATAAATGTGTTGAATTTTACTGAATATTACATATAAAAATATAATACAAAGTGTATTACAAGACAATGTATAAACATTGTCTTGTAACACACTTTGTATTATATTTTTATATTTTTTATATTTTTACATCTTTATATTTTGTACATGTAACCACAAACCTACTGCATCAAGTTCAAAGATTCTTCGATCGTGATTGTGGCAGTAAACTTATGGCACACCACATGTACAAAATATATAATGCTTAAAGATTGTCTTGTAACATATTTTGTGTTATAATTTTTGGATACACAATTGGTCGTGATATACAGATGATTCAATAGAAACAAAACACCTGAATAATTTTACTAGACATGAAGATACGAAAAAATTTAAAATTTTAAAGAATAATTTATATGCAACATCAAAATAACAAAATATATTTTTCTATTAAAATTAAAAAGCACACGTTGTGTTTAAAAATAATTCGAATATATATGTATATAATATGAACTTGAAAAAATTGTGTTTAAACTTTTTTGTGCATTTAAAAAAAAATTATTTAAATATCTCGCTTCGTTAACCGATGTTATCAATATTTTTTTAATTATTTGTAAATTAACATTTAAAATTATTTTGGTAAATATGTAATTATTTTTGCGTTAAAGAAAATAAAAACTATAAATGTAACATTATTTATTGACATGAAATATATTTATATCAATGCGAAATAACTTTTCACGTTATTCGTGGAAGTGCTATTATAAGAAGATCACGCCATCTTTTTGTCTTTATTTTTACATTTATCTTTATTTTCGGTATCAAGTTCAAAGCAACGATAATCGTTTTTTTTATATAACTAAATTTTAATATCCATTTTTCAAATTATTTAACTGTTATTATTAAATATCAGAAAATTATAAAGCTAACTAATTAAAGTTACTTTTAAAATATTGTTGTCGTTAAAATAATTACAATTTAAATATTTTCTTTGAAAGTTACATGAAATGAACGGTAAACATGCCCATACCTCTTTGATACACTCATCTGTACCATCCAAGATTCAAAAATGTGAAATTGTTTCGATCTTCAAGTATGAAGAGTTCAAATAATGCCATATGTGTATTTTCACATAACGCCGTCGCCGGTTTGAAGAGAAACCTCGTAGTTTCTCATGTATTCACTTAACTTTGCACTTATATATTTAACGATCGTGTTTATTATCGTGAAAATAGATAATGAATTATATCGCGATAATTCAAAAGATAAATCGACGAAGTGGAATTTAAACGGTCACATGATTGTCTAGTTGACGTTGAATAAGCGCGTCACTAATCGTAGGAGCGATTCCTTCATTAAAGTTTGTCGCGAAAATTATTTATCGAGATTGCTCGAATGGAGAATATTGGGAGAATATTAGCTTATTGAGAGTTTATACATAATTTTTGCTCGGTGTAATATTTTTGGCGCCACGCGACGCGACGACGGACGTGACGGTGGCCAGGGGAGGCCACTGAGGCCAGTGCGCGAGTGTCAGAGCTGGTCAGAGCCGTCAGAGGTCCGCACTCCGCGCGCGCGAAAGTCAACCAGCAACCGGCCGTCAACTAACAACTGGCGCGCTACGCTCGCGGCTCTCCCTTAAATACCGCCGAGTACAAGGTTCGGGTGGTTCGGTGTTCGCCGTGTTCGGTTATCCAGCAGTTCACCTATACCACCAGCGGCGGTTCTGTCCGTTCTGTCACTTA
>QKQZ01055708.1:0-19226 GCA_003595255.1 Solenopsis fugax | reverse complement strand
GTATATATATATATAATTTTTAATGTGTCTAAATTAATTTAATTATAACAGATAATTATGATTAGACTATTTTTATAATTTTTATTTATTTTTTAACCGCAACGATTGTCGAGCAACACGTTTGAAAAATTTACCACGGAAATGAAAGAAAGCATACATATGCTCGGAAACTGTGGAGAATATAATTAGAATAATTATTTTACGGTTTTAAGAAGTAATGGTTTGATTAAAAAACCACTTGAAAAGTAAGTTAAATTTTTTTCCCTCAAAATTAAATCAAAATAATTTTTAGTGAAATTTTTCGCTTTGTCTGAAATCGCATTATTATATAAAAGAAAAGTAAAATATCTCTAAAAGACCTCTTTGATCCATTTTGCTTCTCACAACTTATAAATTACACAATTGGAGAAGCAATATTTTGTAATATTTGCGTTGTTTCTCATTTTCCATTTGCCATTTTATCCTTGGCAGAGATAAATATATTTTAATAACTTCTTTAAGTTATTTTGCTTTCTTCATTCATGCGCGAACAAATAGGGATATGACCGACGCGTCTTAAAGAAGACTAGACAACTGTCGTAATTTTTGTACTTTAATTTCCTGTTTTTAAATAACTATTTGTGCAACGCGAAGAGTAAAAGGACAAACGTGCATCTCGTCGTTCCGGCCGTTAATAGCCGGTCGTTTTATTATTAGCGGAAAGTAATGTATTTACCTCCCGGTTGCATCGTGATGACGGTAGTGTTCGCGTAAACAACCGGCACGTTCTCTCGCAGCTCCATCTCATCCGTCGTCTGCGTTGCCGCGCTCGACGACGTGGCTAGCGAATCCCAAAAAGAAAAGAAGAGAAAAATGATATCGTTTACCGTAGATCGTATGTAGACTTGCTGTGCATCAAATCATGATACGCAACGATAATGCGATACGGAACAACGCGTGTCGTGTGACGCTTAAGACTAAAGCACGGACTTTTGCATAACGCATAAAAGGATTAATCAATCAAAGTCTTTCATTTCTACCCTGGGAAAGGAAATAAAGGATTTTGATTGTTTGATATTCTTATGTGTTATGCATTATGCGTTATGCAAGAATGTGCTTCGACTTTTATTCTGATAGACATTATGTATCTTTAAACAGTAAAAGCAGTTGATATGTAAACTTTAATTTTTAAAGAGAATCAGTAATGAATACAAGTAGCATACCGTTATATTTATTTTGTTATTAAAAAAAGTCACGGCGGTAAATATAAAGAATGTATGCAAGTAGAGAAATTTATTGTGGATCAAATTTACTAACCGCTTTATAGTTTTAATTATTGCACACTGTAAAAAGGAGTTGGATAATAATAATCAAGCTTTGGTGAAATAATTTCAATTGAATGTTTAATTAATACAATCAAATATATGAAATTAAATGATTATATTAATGTAAATATTTACATTAAAATAAATATTAATGTAAATACTTTACTCAATATTTGGTAATTATATTAATAGTAACCAAACAGAATAATAGTAATTAATCAATCGGTTACTAAATGGTTATCAAATAGTGACTAAATATATATTACCAAGGGCCGGCTTCACCAATTAGCTTGATTGGTTAATTAAATTTAAGAATACTGTAAAATTTAAAATTGATATTTTATTTTTCTTGTTCATTTTCTACAAATTATAATTTATTTATGTAAAATTTTATAACACTTTAAATTAAAACGGAATGTGAGAATGGGCCAAGAATTCGAGAACTAATAGAATGAACAATTAATATTTAATTTAACTTCGTAAATAGAAGGAACAAACGGAATGTTTCGACTTTCATCTTCCGTAAATAAATTAATTTAATTTATAATACTATATTAAACATAAAATAAAAATATAAATTTAATATAATAAAGAAAAACATTAATGGTAACAAAGCAAGAAGCCACATCGACGATCAGATACATGATAAGAGAAAAAAAGAAGTAAGTGTAAGGTATAGAAAGAATATGGGAAGCCGTGGCTCGATATTGTATGCTATTGAAGAAGAATAGAGAGAATATATCACTTTCCTCATTATAAGTCGAATGTCATAGAGATACGTCAAACAATAAAATGTGATGTCCAAAAATAGTTCTTCGTCGACAAGCGAGAAAGATTTGCGTCATTAGAGTATAGGATGTAACGAAATGATGAGAAGAGTGTCAAATTTTTGTAAAAGTTCAATGTATGAAATGAAAACTATGAAAAGTGATAAAAAATTTGGATTGAGAAAAATGAAACATAAAAGTAATTGTTAAATGTAGTCTAAATTTACAAAATGAAACGTATCTGTCCCAGTTATAATAAAAGCTTCTCGTTACAATACGTAACTTATGAAAATGATGCACACAATTGAAAGTCGAAATCATATAAACTGTTAATTATCGCTATATGTCTCTCTTAAAATTTGTTTTTAAAAATATTGTCATACATGATAAACAAAAATAGGAATCATTGAGAAATTTAGTCACTCTGAAAACTAATACCATTTTTCTGTTCTTTAATATGTCTATATCATTTTGATTATCAATCTTTTATTATAATTTATTTTTACTTTCCAATATCTTGATGCTGTCTCAATCAACAATATAATTAATATTCAATATATGTTCACAGAAATTACTGAATGTCTCGATGGATCCAGATTAAGATTGTTTCTATGTTCCTCAAACTTTAAATTAATAATTAAGTAATTTTTTAATTAAAATAATTAAAAAATTAGGGATGATCAGTTTTAAGTTTTGCAGTTGATAATTTATAAATTGAATCGGCCGATTAGATTAATAGTGAGCCGATAAGACTCTAAATATTTGATTGTAATTGAATATATAATTGAAATAATTTCACCAAAGCTTAGTAACTATCAGGTTTGATTATTATTACCAAACTCTTTTATCAGTGCATCAAATAAACCTCTCCTCGCCTAATACAAGTTTTTCTGATACGCGTCTTCAAAGTATAATAAAAAATAATAAGCAAACTCATTACTTTGATTCGACAGAAACTTCAATTTCATAATAGATTCTTTGCGAATTGAGAACAAAAAAAAACGAAGCGATACACTTGTTCGTCCAAACATGATCGTTTGATTCGCGTATTATTTCTTTGACGGCAAAAGACTGATAAATAACCGATTAAACTCGTTATCATTATATCACATTTTAATACGCAATCGTTAATATTGTGTTTAGATAATTTAAAATTATCTAGTTAAGATGATGTTTTTGTTCTCTTATAACTTTTTTCTTTTACATAGATAAAAATTTTTAATTTAGAAAAAAGTTAATAAGTTAAAGTTTATATGTTGTTTAATTATTACCACCTCGGATTTGGATCAATATGCAAACAGAAATCAAAAAATGAAAAATATAGAGAGAATATACATATAACTCACTTTATAATGACTAATAAAGTTCCTTACAAGTTTTTAAACTAATTAAAGTTTAGGGGCAATTCTTACATTGCGCTACTATTTTCTGATCTGTAATCTGTTGCTATCACTTCAAAAAATTTTGTTAGAAGAAATGATAATTTAGAAGATGCAGTTAAAGCCAGTAACTTCATACACGTTGTTATTCATATTAACTGAGATAAGTTGAAAAAGATAACACTTCTTTATCTAAGATTAAGTTGCAGATAATACTTTCTAATAAGCTAAGTAAAGATAAGAAAACCATTTCGTTATCTGGATAATTAACTAAATAATTTTATATAGATAATGCCAAATATACTCTGGCAACAGTGTAACGCTTCTCATCTTTACGTATCATTTTAATATACGTATCGTGATACCAAGATTGTAGGAAATAACGCGTTACTTGTAACCAATTTTTGCATGAATATTAGAGTTTTATTAGTATATATAAAAATTTTTATTTAATTGGTAATGCTACTTCCTCATTAAATTTGCAAATAAGTACTGCAAAACGCGATTGTACATAAGAATCAAAAGTAAACAAAAAGTTAAATAACTTTTAAACCAATAAGTGAATTGTGCTCAAATTTTACACAGATACTTAAATGTAATACTAAAATATTCTATGAAAGTTTTATATTTTTGGTAATGTTTTGAGATGTGATCTATACATCCTTACCCATACAGCACAGCATAGCAAAAACAATGCAAAATATTGCTGCAATGTTTCAGCAATATTGCAGCAGTGGTAAAATATCAGCTTTAGAAATATTGTTACGTAATGTTGTAGCAACATATATAATATTGTATTAATGTTGCTGCAACATTGAGTAGTACATCACTATTTCTGAAGCTAACATTTTATTGTTGCTGTAATATTGTTAAAACATTGTAGCAACATTTCGCAATATTTTTGCTATACTGTACTATATGGGTAATCCTACAGATACCCAGTAAACGGAAATGGATTGAAAATTTGTAATCCATTTTAATTTATATGAATACATTTTGGATTAAAAGACAGCAATTAAGTCATTTTAATCCTATTATGTCATGGATTAAAATGGATTGGATGACTCGTTAAAATTCCTTTTAGATTAGAAAAATAAAAATCCCTTTATTTCAATCCCTTTTCACGGATTAAAATGGGTTATATGGCCCGCAAAACTTTTTTGAATTGAAAAAGAATAGAAATCCAGTAATTTCGATCTTACTTCATGAATTAAAATGGATTCAAGGAATTCTTAAACTTTAATTGGAAATGGATTTCTGTGGTCATTGTCAAATCCAAATTCTTAATTTTTTGAATCCATTTTTATCCATTTTAAATATTTTGAATCCATTTCTGTTTACTGGGTACGCAACAAGAGTCTGTTCCGCGTCTTTACGAGCGCCCTTGGAAAATAATCCCGCGAAGGCGCGCGAAGAAAAAAAGAAGAAATGTTTCTCGCGCGATAAAACGCGATATCTCGTCTGATACCGGTCGCCTGTTGCGATTGTTGCTCGCCATTGTTCGCCGACGTGTCGTTGAGCTGCTGCGCGTAATTTCGCTCCGCCATCGGTTCCTCTTCCGTATATCGCATAATCACGGAGTGAAGACAACTCGTTCGCCGTCTCAGTCGACGAGCGAAGAGATACACGGGACGATCACGTAAAGAAAAAGAGAGTCTCGCGACGGTGAGAGGAGAAGGAGGTATCTCCACCTGCGGGCTTCTACCACCGGCAACTTGCTCGGCGAAGTAGACGGCGACGACCCGATTCGCGGTGCCGAAGGGCGGTATTGGCGAACCCGCGCTGACCACCGAGGGAAGACTGGTCCCCGATCATTCGCACCTCGATCATTCTACCCGCCTCGTTGTCGCCCGATAAAATTTATCGTTTATCTTCGCCGCGACGCGGATAAGCGGTATCTTCGCGCGGTATTATCGATAAACGCTCAACGCGACAAAAGCGCTAATCTGAACGCAGGAATCGCCAATGACGAATGCGCGAAATATGCAGAGATCGATTTTCTTTTCTTTTCATCCATCTCCCCCCCTGTACTATTTGTGCACTTGCCTTTCGATTCACGATTGATCACTTGTGATTACTTCGATAGGACAACATTTATTATATTATATAACGAAATCTTGCGTATAAAAATTATAATTTGCAATTATGTAGGTATATTTACAAAAATAGATGAAGTATTGATCTTTTATAAAATATTGATAACTGTTTGCACATATAATTTCGGCAAAACTGTAACGATATGTCGATTCATCTTAATGATATATTTGCAAAATTAATTTTAGAAAGAAATTGATTTTCAATTTAATATCGTGATATTATGTATATTATACACATTATTTTATAATGTATATAAAATCACACATGAAATATTAGCACCAAGATCTAGCTTTTACCTATAAGGCTCTTCGTTTAATATTTGTGTTCTCACATATGGGTCTATTTAATATGATTTAGAAAGAAATTGTTGTATTATGTAAAAACATTTAGAAATATAATTAATTTGTAAGCCTGATAAAGTATGATGATATAGAAAATATTAATATACCGTAGTTTCATACCTTTTGTTTTAAAAATTTTAATAAAAAATTTTTATTGAAAGTTTTATTATGTAACTAGTTTCCTAATTACTAGATATATATGATATATAGCGTATGAATATACAGTATTAAAATATTTTATGGAGAACATGAGTGAAATAAAATGGTTTAAAGGCCAAATACTTCTTTTAAGTTTCATATAAAAACTTTTTGTTTCTGAAATTTCTAAATTTCTAAATTACCATTTGACCAGCTTTTCAAAATTATCGGGTAATTTACCGTAAGTTTATGCTCAGATTAGATCATTTTCATCTCTATTCGTAACATATACCTTATTATTTTGCAATTTGTTAATTAGGCAATTAGTCGGGCGTTGCTTTGTAATCTTTGTATTACTCCATAATGGTTTTCATTCTTTATGGATATAAATAATGTCGCTTCAATAATAATTTACTTTAATGCGCGAAGAAATACGAATGTTGATCACAGCATCTGCAAGACAACTAGACAGCTTGTGATATGAAAATAATACAATGCATTTATGCGTACACAGGATGTCCAATAAATCTTGAAAGCGGAAGAATGGAGTTTTCTTTTTGCGGAGAAGTAAATAAAAGCATGTAATTATTTTCTTATGTTGTTAACTTTACCGAGGAAAATAATTTTCAATAGAAAAATCGTGATTAATCCTGGAATTGTCACCTGAGATGTTCACTACTGAGAAGATGAGAAGGCGAAGCTCAGTCACAATAGTTTTCTTTACTGATCGAGAATCCATTTCTACCTTTTCATTTCTTTTTTTTTTTTAAATTGAATAAATCTGCATATATGTATAATGATCTCAAATACTAAAAAATTAGAACAGTATGCAATATATAATTAAAAATAGCGATTTTTAATTAAAGTGAGTAAAAATTACTCCAAGTGACTGTTACGCAAAAAAATCAAGCGACTATTTTTGCATTAAGAAACAATATTTTTGCTGTTGAAAGGCTTCGCCCTCGTATCGATTATATTGCAATTTATCGGACACCTTGTGTACGAACGCGACGCCACGCGCGAATTAACATAATTGCATATTCACAGCGAGCCTTGTTATGACTATGTCGATCGAGACATTCATGATACGTAAACACAAGTTCACGAGTTTTTATAAAATTAATTATGCAATATACTCTGGTTCAATTATAAGCATTATAAACGTATTACAGTTTTTAATTATGTGTTATAATTTATTGCACGATTGCGAGAGCAAGTGATTTCAGTTTCGCGAATAAAAAGTTTCCGCGCATTTGCCATCGAAGAATTATGCATTTGGCAGACAACTGCATTCCAATGATCGAGCAATTCCGGGACGATGATCAATACTTCCTGAATGAAATTCCGAAAACGCCTTCCTTCGCTCGCACGATCTTTCACAGATGATAAATTAATCAATAATATTAATGAGATTAATAGAAATAATAGATAGACTAATGAATCTACGCTTTTTCTCTCTTTTTCTTTTTGTTATTATTATTATTATTATTAGAGGAGAGTTGTCGATTGCATATCACTTGAGTTATTTCTCATTTAATATAGTGAGAGAAAAGTTTCTGGTTTTTGTGACTATAATTGCATGATAAAATAATTATGGTTCAAAGCTCTGTTGTTGTAGTTATTATTGCCATAATATTAATAATACCCTTATATTTATTGTTGAATCAATTTTGAAAAAATTTTACTATAAATTATGATAATTTCAAATATCAACGTAGTAAATTTTCAAGATATGCATGATAAAAATAAAATAAAATTTCTATGTATAAGTAAATGCATTCACAATTGTAACGAAAAAAAAACTATTTTTTTGTTGATAGCACGCATAAAGCAAGATACAATTTTTGCAACTCTCCCCTATATTTCTATCTTTGTAATTATTACTTTTATCTTTCAAATTAATTTTTTAATTTTTATATTATGTGTTGCATCTGACTAGCACATTCTACTATTAAATTGTACATTTGTTCAGCGCTTGAGAGAATATCATTTTAGTGTTTAATAAATTTGATATTTCTCCCTCCCTTTCTCTTTCCCTACTGCTATAAATTTTGCAAAAACAAACCGCGATGATCCTATTTGAATCGCGTTTTTATTCCCGAAGATATTCGATCATTCCGCGAAAATACGTTTGTAAAATATATAGATAATCAAAATATGTGTAAAAGCACGGACATTGAAGCATGCTGCAGAAAAACACGACCCGATGAAAGCGCAGAAGATAAAATCTCGACTTTCATTAGTTCGCGAAACGCTTGTGTATGTGTCGTTTCGTGTTAACGTAACTGTTATATTAACCGGACTGCGTTTAAAGATTAAAGCAACGTTGTTTGTTAACCATAACCATTTTTTTCCTATAGTTTTGCACCAGAAAGAGCCTGAGGTGCTCAAAACGCTCGGGGCGTCTCGCGCTAATTAATCCTTTCGGTATTTATTCACGTGTCTGCAATTGCGATCGTGAGTCGATCAATTTTTTTACTTTTAATCGCGATTCGATCTCCCCTTGCGTTTTATCTCAAAACTAGTTAACGACTCGGTATTTTCTTTTTATCTAAAAATGTTTAAGAGTATTCTCGCTTTGAGCTCCAAAAAAAGATTATTTTTTTGACGTTTTTAATAAATAGTTTGAACCGAGAAAGAAAAATCGATACTTCGTTTTAAAAACCGTGCCATTTTAATAATTTGCAATATTTTTCATTTATGCAATAAACAAACATGTATTTTATATACGAAAAATTGAAATCCATAGCTTCAATAGTTTTTGAAAAGTCGTGTCAACCGACCAGAAAAATGCGAGCTTTTAAAAATTTACACAGAAAGAACGATTTTACTGAAGTGTTTAAAAATTCAGCTGGATACAGATCCGAACATTTGTTGGGCCATCAAAATAATTGTGCAGAACAGTCAAATTGATCGCTAGAATGTCAAAACATTTTGCAGCATTGTTTAGCATGCTTGAACGTCCTACGTGATTATTTTGATGACTCAACAAAATTATTTTCAGGTCTGTATGCAGCAAAATTTTTAGATACACTTCAGCAAAACCGTTCTTTCGTCTTAAAGACATTTAGCCGTGCAAAAATTTAAATAGATATTCACTAAATATGCGCAAGTAGATGATAAAAGCATAGAGGAGTATGTGCAGCGGAATTCCATAAAAAAATTCCCAAAAGTAGGTCACTTCTTTACGCTCTAGACTAAAATACTTTTATAATAAAAAAACAATGCGACAAGCACGATTACCATTTCGTGCTGTCGCAATTTTTCCTCCCGCGGCAGGTGTCTCGCGAAGTAATGAAAATCGATCGTTATATCGGGGATATATCGGGATACGTGCCGTCGCTCGTCGATGCCGGGAGTTCGCGGCCCCCGAAGGGTCGGCAAACGTTCCTCCGGGTCGTCCGATCCTTCGGGGGAAAACTCTTGCGGCGCGAGAGGGGTGGGTGAGGGGGTGACCCGTAGAATTTTCCGGTTGGTGTGCGTTCTCTTACCCGCGCCCCGCCCGCGCACCCCTTTACTTGTTGCTGCTGCTGATGCTGTTGCTGCTGCCGCCGCCGTCACCGCCACCACCGTCACCGTCGTCACCGGCGGCGATGGGTTCCATGCGCGTTTCTATCGATCCGCCCTCCGTCGCCCTATATAAAAGCCGCCGCCATTGGTGGTGTCCTCCTGGTCGCTGAGAGAGCAGGTCGGGATTCCATGCACACCCAGGGAACCGCCGTCGACGACGTTACGACGTACTGAGGAAAGAAAGAGAGAGAGAGAGAGAGGAAGGTGGAGAACGCTGGTCGCTAGCCCGTTTAGCCCGAGGGGTGTCACGCGGATGAGAGATTAAATTAATCAGGTACGTCCCACAACGCGCGCCCGCTTCGCCACGCCGTGTTACTTCATTAAATTCCATTAATTAGTCTTCCACCAAGTCGTCAATTACACACAACCGTTTCCGACTTCCAGCTTCCGTCCGCGTCCGCGTTGTCAGCTTCGATTTGCGGCCTCAAGACCTGATTGCGACGTTACGTTTTTGTAAAATGATCGTATTTTGTAAAATGGTTCATCGAATGCTTCATTTTATTTGTAATACAAATTGTATTGTGTTTGTTAATTGTAAATCTCACCTGCGCCACGTAGCCGCGCGTAGAATCGTTTCGTTGATCGCGACACTTGGCGCGAGACAGTACCGTGTCTTTTCATCCCCGTGGCAGACTTGCGACCGCGATTCGTGTCGACTCCGCGATATTCGTTCACGAGAGAATTTAAGAAATTTGTTATATGTTAATGATCACAAGACTGCCGATTGCGAAATTGCCGACAAACACGCGAAATTTGGCGGAGTTCCGCGCTGAACGTCGGTACCATCTGGTAACTTGAACCCCCTTCGAAATTGGTCCTTTGCTTGTCTAATGCCCGTTTCTGCTATTCTAGATTAGCTTCTATCGCGGTTGAACTTCGTTTTTATCTTTATTTTTATTTTTAGTTATGGTGAAAATTTTCTTAGAATTTTTTACATAATTTTTCGGAGTTTTTTTTGTAAATTTGAGAAATTTTCAGTATTTTTATATAATTTTGTAACTTTTTAGAAAATTTCTTAGATTTTTTTTTAGAAATTGGATTACTTTTCAGAAAGTCTAGAATTTTCTAGAGAATTCTTCACGTACATGATTTCTGAAATATCCTAAGATTTCTAAAATGTCTGATTCTATATTTTCTGAAATCTGAAAAAGTTTAAAGTATTTTTTAGAAATTACAGGATAAAAAATTTTAGAATATTTTAGAATTCACATATAAAAAAAATTTTTAAAAAGGATGTAAACTTTTTCAGTACTTATTTGTGAAAAGTGCTTGATTTCATATTAAAATTCTGAAAAAAATTTTCACCAGAGATAAAAAAAAGTAAACAGTCAGTGAAATTGGAATTAAAGTTAATCTACAATTAATACACAGAAAGAACGGTTTTGTTAAAGCATTTAAAAATTTAGCTGAATACAGATTTGAAAATAATTTTAATAGATTGTCAGAATAATTATGAAGAATATTTAAGCATAATAAGCATGTTGCTAAAAGTTTTGACAATCTAGTAACCAGCTTAAATATCCTATCAGAAATATCAAAATAAACTACAATTATTAAATTCCTTGTATATGATTCGCATTGACGCGATTAAAATATTATTAGTAGAAATGAGAAGTAAATGCATCTTCATACCTCATATTTTGAGAAACAAATGTATGAAATTATATTTAATAAAACTTTAAAAAGTAGGAGGAGTGAAGTAGCATAAATAAATTAATTTATTTTCTCTTCCTTCTTTTTTATGATTTCTACACTCAAAAAAGAAGTATTATGTCAGAATATTAAAATGTTTTATTTCTGTCACCGGTTTTTAAATACTTAAAAATATTTCAGTTTTAAACGTTGCTTTGAAACGTATATAGTATAAAGAAATATAAATTTAAGAAAATTGTTTAAATCTAAACACTGTTTAAAATGTAAAAAAAAACGTTTTTAAAAATCGGAGACAAAAATATTTTAACATCTTAAAATTATTTTTTTTCTTTTCAGTCTAAAGCGAATGCTTAAAAAATGAATCATAATTCACATAAGTTTGGGAAACCATGTCCTACATAATTATTTTGATGATCTAACAAAATTATTTTCAGATAGAGCTTTTTTAAACTTCAACAAAACCGATCTTCTCATATAGAAATGGACGTAAGCGTGACGCCGTTTCATTAACATTGGCATTTGTATCCATTTGAGAAATTTGCATACGTTACGATTTACACGCATGTAATTCATGAGTAATTCATTCATTAAAAAACGTAATGTTTATCGATCCCACAGGGAAAGGACGCTTGCTGCGTAATGTAATTTGTCTCTAATTTAGGCCCTCTTTATTAATTACTTCATTATAACTACTTTATAATTATTACTTTATTACGGTATTTTCCCTATTTACCTAATTTCTCTTAATTCTATTCAGATTTTTAATTAAAAGACGCAAAAGTCATTTCTACTTTCCTCCTTCACAACAGTTCTTTTGATCTAACTGTTACTTTCTGCTTGATGTTTTCTCTCTTCCTCTTTCTCCGGTACAATTTTAAATTCAATGAGTTTTGATATTAAGTTTGAGTTTTTCCATAATTTTTTCATGAATATCAGAGGGTAGTTACGAAGCGCTATACCGATTTGGAGTCTTATCTTGTGATATTACGTCGTAGATTTCCTCGATACGTCTTCATTTGTGCGATGGACTTCGTTACCCTATTAACAAAATCGATATTATAGCTACACAGCATACAAAATAGACATCAATATATCTGTATATATTTATTACGATGTAAAATACAGTACGCGATTGACAATTAAGGCATCGAGCGCGAAACTCGATCGATGAACTTCTTTCTTTTTTTTAACCGATTTAAATTAGAGTTAGAAAAATAAAAATTATAATGATGTGATATTGCTGAAGGATTTTATATAAAATATAAAATAATAATGACATATGGTTCTCTGGATAAAGAAAGAATTAGAAACTTGATTTTTTAAAAACAAATGCGCAGATTAATATAACATTTAAATTAAAAAATGTACTGTCTGTATAATTTATATGTAGTATAAAGAAATATGAACTTAAGAAAATTTGAAAAATTAATTTTTCAAAATTTGTAGAGGAGCACGCGTTTTGAAATACCGATAAATGAAATCGATAAATTTATAAATTATATTTCTTCAATTTAAAAAATTCTATAGCTGTTTATGCACAATCCCGCAATATTATGAATTGAAACATAGATTAATTAAATTAATTTGTCTACACTTTATTTATTGATTATTCAATAGTTTTTTTACAATCGAAAAATATGTTTTTCCAACATTTTTTAAAACTTTTTTTATACACAATCAATTTTTTACTTTTAAACGTTTATTTAATATGTGTATATTTTTCGGATAATAAAAAACACGTAAATAATATATGTTTTCAATTCCTTTTTCAGCATTTTTTTCATGCAAAATTGAACGCAATTATATTTCTGCTGATCAGTTTGAGCACAATGGCATCGCCACGGTGGATGCTGCCGCTGCTGATCTTGGGAACCAGCGCGATTACGCTGATTCCCGCAGTTCGGCAATTCCATGACGAGCTCTTCAGAGGCAATCCGGACAACGTCGTGCGGAAGAAGAGGTCCCTGGACGCGGACACGCCGGAGTACTACAACGACCTGCATTCGTTTAAATATCACGGCGGCGACACCGATCGCAAGTTCGATCGCGACTTCGACGAGGATGACGAGGAAATTGAATTCCTGCCTGGCGGTAAGATTTCTTTTTCAGACTCCGAAAAGAAGAAGTGAAGAAAAACAAACTTTCGATATATATTTATGAATTTCGTATTGAATCCTTGTATTGTATCATATTAAATTTCTGCGTCGTACACTGAAAAAAGAGTTTGGTAATAGCTACTAAATGTTGAGTGAAATAATGCCAATTACATATTTGATTAATATAATAAAAAATAATTTTACTTTTCTGAATATTTAGCAAATAAAATTATTCTTGATTATATTAACTAAATATTTAATTAGCATTATTTTATTCAAAATTTGGTAGTTATTACCAAACGTCCTTTACAATATATCGTATCGTTGAATTTTTGTTTTGTTAATTGCCAATTATTTTTATCACGGTTTCAGATAATGGCCAGCTGGAAACGGTGGGCGAGGGTCTCCAGGGTTTGAATAACAAGTTACTTGAAAGGGCACTGCTCGATTACTTGGAGACTCTGCCTGAACAGGTAAATTCCTCGATTTGTCACTTAATGTAGAAGATATAGACGCTAACAGAAATATTAATTTCTTTAGTTAAATTTAATCTAATTACATATTTATATTAAATTATATATATATATATGAATATTAACTTTAATTAAATAATATAAATATAAAACAATTTTTCCAAGTCGTAATAAAATTCAATGCATAAAAGAAAGTGAAAAATGGTCAAAAGCTTCTTCTTAAAAAAAGAGGAAGAGCTTCAATATTTTGCTGATCACAATATTTGTTCCCTCCAATTTTATAAAAAAAAACACGGTCGAGTTGAATGAAATGCCGTAGAGATCTCCAATGTTTAACGAGCATTGCAACGATAATTGCTTAATTTTTTCAGATCTTGCTTCCTATAGCATTTTGATTTCGTAACATTCTGTATTAACATGAGAATGTTATAGGATAATATGAATCTCCTTTTAAATTATCTGCTATTAAATAATTGCTTGCAGGAGGAACCGGTGGCCTCGATCTTTCGCGAACGCGAGCGAAGTGGCAGCCGCAAGCGAGGCGGCGTCGGCGATCGGATGAACCTGGATGACAAGAATCTGGCGAAGTTGTTCGTCGAGCAACTGCAGGATCCGTACGGTCCGCTCGTGGAGGTGGACGACGATGACTATATAACCGCTTTACAATCGCTTTACGACAGATATAGAGCTGGTAGAGGGAACAAAGTATATGAGTAAGTTAAATAGTTGATCCCCTTCACTGAAAGAAATGAAAAGAACGACTTTGTTGAAAATACAGATATGAAAATAATTATATTAGTAAAGTTACCAAATTTGATAATACCAAACCCTTTTTTCAGTGCAATGTAATTATTTTAATAATCCAACATACAAGTAATTATTTTCATGTTTGTATTTTAAATAAAATTGTTCTTTCAATGTTGAGCCATTAAACGTCGCAACTATAATGCAAACAGAGAGATTTAGATTTTATCGAATAAATGTAGTTGACAATATAATCTTTTAGCTTACTAATTTAATTTAATTGTTGAAAGAATTTAATAGCAGATAATTTAAAAAGAAATTATTCATATTCTAATATTTCTCGTGTTACTCTAATTATACAGGATGTTTCAAAACTCGCGAATTAAAATACTACAGGAAGAAAGATCTAAAAAATTAAGCAAAATAGTTATTTATAAATTTTTATTTTAAGCAGTAATTGTTGAGATGTAAGGATTTTAAGTTTGCCAAACACATACTAAGTTCTTTACATTTTAAAAACTACTGCTTGAAATAAAAATTTACAAATAACTAATTTACTTGTTTTGTGCATCAATTACTTAACGTGACTTCGTCTGCCTTTGNCGACTAACTCGCAATTTGTTATCACTTCTCTTCGAGGAAGTCCTCAACCTCACTGCAGGCGGATATTAATGTAAATTAATGTAATTTCTCTATGTATTTATTTTTTGCGCTGAAGATGGCTCGAAATCGGAGCCGAAACGTTCGATATTAAATTTATGTGATTATTATAATCCTCTTTTGAATTCTTTTGCGCACCACTAACCGCGCTTGACTCGTACTTGCCCTCCTTTTACACTTGTCATATTTATAATTTACTTAATTTCTCGAGAACTTTCTTGTTATAGTATCTTGATTCGCGAATTTCGGGATATCCTGTATATTTATATTAAAAAATCATAAATATTGCAGTAATATTAAAGTTAATATTAATACATAATTATATATATTCATATTAATCATATTTTTTTTGTAATATAATCTTCGAAAATAAGAGATTGGATCGAGGTTTAAGGGCGGTAAACGTTTGCTCGACAGAACGGCAGGACCAATGTCTTGGGGCGAGTTGCTTGGCAAGGGCCCGTTGAGGAGCCAGATGAAGGATGGCAGCGACGACGAGTTCGTGGATCGCGATGAGGAACAGAGCATCCTATACTTGCCGGCGATGGAACATCGAAACGTAAACGGCCGATTTCCCATCGGCCGTGAGTTAGGCAGCTATCATAGGCTGAACAAGCGTTATCCGGTCGCTAAGAGAAGTCCTAGGCCCACCCAAACCAAATTAAAGACCACGGATCCTAAGGTAACGCGATAAACGATAAGACAACGTCAATGAGTAATTGCTCTGTTATCTGCTCTATCAGTCGTTCTATATTGATTTCGTTTGACGCACTCATTATGAAATTGAACATAATCGTTGATGTACAATGTACACACAGAAAAAACGAATATTCTTGTTTTGAGAATATATTTATTTTCGAAATATTGAAATGAGAGCGTATTAAACAAACATTGCTTGCTCAGAATTTTGTATAATTTCATCAAGAAAAATATATTCTCACAATTCAACAACAATTTTCACGAGTTGAAAGAAAAAAATATCTAATAAAAAATAACAATATCTTCAAGAATTGGAATTTTTTGATTTTATTATCTAAAAAATTATGCTCTTTAGATTACTATTATAATATTGAAATAAAGATAATATATTTTATTATAATTTGAGATTATCAAATTTTTAAAAATCAAATTGTATGAAATTGTTAAATGAAATATATTAGTTGTAATTATTTATTGTTACTGATGTTTGATATTGTTTTTCTGTATAGAAAGAAACATTAGTATTAAAAATAAAATTAATACATTCTGTAATAGAAGAATATAAATCGACATGTAAAAAAATTAATTTATTAATAGTATATTGCATTTAATGATTATTTAGTAAAAAATTTTATATTTTTCAGTATTATAATTGTCGTCTAAAGAGCACAGAGCATGATATGAAATTTTAATTTTCAGTTTGGAGATATAATTTTTTAAGTGATACTTTGTATTAACTAATGATGAAAATCATTATTGAATAGACAGAATATGTTCTTACGGATAAAACCATATAAAATTTTTTCATGTTAGCAAATTATCTGTTTAATTTCATATAATCTCATATCACTAGTTGACATTTCGAAACTAAAGATATTCTTAAAAAGAGAATGTTCCCTTTTTTATGTGTGTGGACGTAACAATATTGCGTGACATACATTCTTATTTCAAGGTTGCTCAAGACCTGGGAGCTCTATTCGGCACACAATTGGCGGACTCGCACAATCACACCCATAAGTCCGATCACGACCATGAACACAGCAAGCAGGAATCTGACAAAAATCACGAACACAAGCACGAACCTAATCAGAATCGTGATCACGAGCACGAGCACGGTGGAGCACACGAGGGCAAGTCGGAAGCGCCACCGAAAGTAACGCCGTCCCCGAAGGGCCAAAAGGAAAACGTTACGAAAACGGACGCGTCTTCGAAATTCATTCAGATGAGAAAGAAGAGCGTCGACTGGTCGCAGTACTTCGGCATCGACCGGAGGAAGAAGAAGGCCACCTTCACGGCCGGGCAAGGCACGCAGAATCAGGACGACGAGTGGATGCTCCAGCGCTACTACGAGGTACATCGTAATTATTAAACTTCGTTTTGTCGAACGCATTACGCAGTGATGGCAATAAAAATGGGAAAAAAGATTAATTTTATCTAGACACTAAGAGAAAAAATTTCTAAATTTTAATAAATATTTATTCGAATAGTACTAATAAATTATTTACTTACAATACATAAATATTTACTGTAAGAAAAAGTAATACTTAAATTAAATTAGTGGTTCTTGTATTAAATAAATATACATTTACATTTAGTAAATACATTCATTAATATTATTTGAATATTTATTAATTTTTCCCTTAGTGTATTAAAATAGCTTAATGATAGTTTAATTTTATACACCGAGTAAACAAGTAAGAATTTTCGTTAACAGAATATGGCCGAAAATTTGAAGCCAAAGGAGGACGAGAATGAGCGAAAGGATAAACTCGAGCAGATGGATTCGAAATTGAAATATATTAAGGACTTGATTGTCGAAGAAGCTATGAGATATGCCGCTTTGGAGGACGAAGCGGATCTGCAGAAAGTAATTTTTTCACTTTGTACTTCTGCACATAAACTTTATTTAAGTTATGAATAAAATAAGTGTTCAATATAATTGATATAAAAAATTTATCTAATTTTAAGTCATTACTTTATGATCAAGACAATATTAGAAAAAAAATAAAACTTAGATAAATTAATTATGTGATAAAAGCAATTATAAAATAAGATTATATAAGGATTACTATATAGAGGGTAAAAAAAATGTTTGACAGGTGAAGGATAAGTTAATGTCGCGAATGGCATTGGCTTACTCGTTGCAAAAGATGCGAAAAGCGCTGAGCGATCTTCGAAACAATGTCGCGGCTCAGAAAGAGGCGCAGAGAACGCAAAAGGAAGCCCAGAACAATTTTACATCTAATTTTCGCGAAAATAGTAATCCAAACATTAACAGTGGCAGTAAAACCGACGAGAAACGGAACGGTATCAATAACAATTTAGAGGAAGTCGAGCGTAAGTATTATATCAGAAAAGAAATTAAAAATTATTAAAGGAATTTTTAGGTAGATTATGCAAAATATTCCAGACTTAGCGAACTAACTTCTGAACATCTTAATGAAAACGTGTTACACATTTTTTTATTAGTTTTCTAATTTTCACACTTATTATCTTTCTAAATCAAAACTTTTACCTTTATAATTAATTTATCGCCTAATTTTATCTACATAATTTTTGATTTTTTTCTTTCTAATCTTACTTTGTAATTTTATATCTGAAGACTCTGTAATTTTATTTTGAAAAATTCGCTTGAGATTAAATAAGTAGAAATAAAAAGTATCATTTTTTTTTGTTCTCAAGACTAAGCTTTCGAGGACACTTTTTAACTTCAATCGCTTATAATTAAAAATTACTAATCTCTTATTTTTGTTTGAAACAAAGTGAACTAGAAGAATCTATAGAGAATCTGTAGATCGTTCGGTAAATCTGGGATAATTTATAGAAATCCAATGAAAAAAATCGTAATACAGATTATGTGACACAATTGTGTTGTAATTGTACAGCCATGGAGGAGCCCAGAAATTGTCCGGAATTAGAAGCCATCGAGTGGCGATGCCGAACCGTGGATAACTTGGCCGGCGACACGTCTCGGATGCTTTACGTGCCCTGTGTGAAACTGCAGATCTGCAAAGCTTGCGTAAGTTACACAAACTCCCAGTTTTATGTTACAGAGATTTTCGATAATTCAAAAATTAATAAAAATAATTCAATATCGATAAATTAATCTAATATCGCGTGTGGGGGTGTTCAGGCGCAAGACGAGGAGGGCCTGCTACCCTGCCTCGCCAACTACGCCCTGGAAGCCGGCAAGGTGTGCGACGCGTTGGAGTCCAGGGAGTCCGGGCAGCGGATGCCGACGACAATCCGCGAGAACGAGAGGCAGTCGTGCGCGAGTGCCGCGCTGTTGCTGTCGCAGCTGCACC
>QKQZ01055706.1:0-21124 GCA_003595255.1 Solenopsis fugax | reverse complement strand
ATATAGAGTTATACATGATCAACTTGATGTGTCCCTTATCGATATTAATAATATAATGAAATAAGTAACATGTGAATATATAATAATGCAATAAATATTTTACAAGGTATCTATACATCAGACAAAAATGGTAGTGACGAGACAGGGGATGGTTCTGAGAGCAACCCTTTTAAAACTATTCTAAGAGCGATGCATCATTCTAATAAGGAATCTTTTCCAATCATCTACCAAGACTCCCGTGAAAGTGACAAAAAATATGAACCAGCATCTAAGTCTCAGTTAAAAAAAATACAAAAAATTTGGGCTAGAGAACAGAAAAAAAATGAGGACAAGGAGAAAAAGTTGTTGGAAGATGAAGAAAAGAGATTGAAGAATCTTGAAGAAGCTAAAACAATTGTTATAGAGGAGGATAAAACTCTACCGAAAGCAAAACAAATTAAGATAAAACAAGCTCTTGATTATAAAGATCAAAGAGTCAAGCTATATGGATGGGTGCATAGATTAAGACGACAAGGTATGCAATATTATTAAACTTATTTCTATCATGATAATTTATTGAGCGATTCTGTTATAGGCAAAGCTCTTATGTTCATCACGTTGCGAGATGGGACAGGCTTTCTGCAGTGTGTACTGACTGATAAGCTTTGTCAAACGTATAATGCCTTGATCCTTGCCACGGAAGCTGCTGTTCAACTGTTTGGGGTCTTGAAAATTGTTCCTGAAGGGAAAAATGTACATTTAACATAATTAATATGTCACATAAATTATAATGTACTAATACATTTGGATAATGTTTACATGTTATTATACTAAATTTCAGGCACCTGGTGGACACGAATTATGCGTTGATTATTGGAAACTTATTGGACCGTCGCCTCCTGGTGGCGCCGATTCAATTTTGAACGAAGAAGCTCTGCCTGATGTACAATTGGACAATAGGCATATAATGATTCGAGGCGAAAATGTACGATAGAAAAGTCTCAATGCTATTAGCTTTTAATATTTTGTTTAAATCAATAATTCATTATCTTAATTAGATCAATAATATATTATCAATTTCAGACATCAAGAATCTTAATGATGAGATCTGTATTAACACAAGCATTCAGAGATCATTACAAGGACCGTGGTTATTATGAGGTAACTCCACCAACTTTAGTGCAAACTCAAGTGGAAGGTGGTTCAACTCTCTTCAAATTAGATTATTTTGGGTACGCATAGAATGAGTTATTATTAACCGCGCAATTATGAATTCATTAATTAATATTGCTTTCAGGGAGACTGCTTTTCTCACTCAGAGTTCTCAATTGTATCTTGAAACGTGTCTTCCAGCAATGGGAGATGTATATTGCATTGCTCAATCGTATCGGGCAGAACAATCAAGAACACGTCGTCACCTCGCCGAGTTCGTATATAAATATTTCTTTATATTAAAGAAGTTGGTATAAATCTATTTTTTAATTATCAAATTTTTAGATACACGCATATCGAAGCAGAATGTCCGTTTATCACATTTGATGATCTGCTAGATCGACTAGAAGATTTAATTTGTGATGTAGTTGAGCGAGTTCTACAAACGCCGCTCGGTCATCTTGTCAAAGAATTGAATCCTAACTTTCAAGTACCCAAGAAGCCCTTCAAGCGAATGAACTACAGCGATGCGATTGAATATCTAAGAGAAAATAATATCACAAAAGAAGATGGCACCTTTTATGAGTTTGGAGAAGTATGAATGTGAATTTTTGTACATTTTATTATTCCAGACAAGATGTATAATTGTTATCATTCTTTATAGGATATTCCAGAAATGCCAGAAAGGAAAATGACTGATGCTATCAATGAACCGATAATGCTTTGTCGTTTTCCCGCTGAAATTAAGTCATTTTATATGCCACGTTGTATAGAGGATAGACGCTTAACAGAGTCTGTTGATATACTTTTACCAAATGTGGGCGAAATCGTTGGTGGATCGATGCGTATTTGGAATTACGACGAGTTGATGGAAGGTTACAACCGTGAAAACATTGATCCAACCCCATACTACTGGTACACAGACCAGGTAAATATGATAAAAATCAATTCAAAATTGTAATTGGAAATAATATTATAGATCGAATAATTATGTTACTTTATAGCGGAAGTATGGATCTTGTCCTCATGGCGGTTACGGATTGGGATTGGAACGATTTTTGTGCTGGCTGTTGAACAGATATCACATACGTGAAGTGTGTCTGTATCCGCGTTTCCTGGAACGTTGTCGTCCATAAAAAAATGTATTCCAATACATTATGTCGATATACTTTACTCTCTATCTCTCTTTCTATCATTATAATAAACTATAGCACTGCATTATATTCAGACATGTTGTATGAATAACAAACCAGTTACTACTCAATAAAAAAAACTCATGAAAAACTAATTATAGAGGGCATTTATATCAGATATTCCAAGTATCTATTATTTTCCATCCTTATGCAAAATATTTTGTATTATTGTGTAATCTTAACAATAATACAGTATTGTATAACGAATAATATATATGTATTGTTAAAAGCTGAATATTTCTGATACTTATAATTTGCACATATTTATTGTATAATCGAGTATACAATGCCATCGACTGTGTATACAGCGGTTCAAATAAAAATCACATAAAATGTTACATAATCATATGCATATGAATTGTATAAATACTGGCTTTGTTTTTATATAGAAAGTTTCTCTCATAATATACTCCACGACAGAAAGATACTTAAAATTATTAGGCGATTAATGTAAATTATTTATTTTTTTCTGTATTTTGCTGTACGCTGTTAAGATTTTGTAATTTTGAAATAAAAGTGGAAAAGATTAATAAGTATCTATAGAAGTGCATTGTGTGTAAATCAAATAGCAGATTTAACTTCATTATATATATGTATATATATAACTAATAAAAGTGTCATTCAACAAGTGCATTTAACAAAAATAAATTCTTTGTTATAGCTCATAATTTTATGTATATATACTTTATAACAGAATCATACTATATTTGCAACAATTAATTGCAGAAAAGTCCTAAAATTTATAGCGACGGAAACAATACTAATTTAAAAATTATGGCGTTACACACATCTTCAAATAAGTTCGGGTTGAACGATGCTTTTCTTAATCACAATTCACGTGATATTTACAAAACTGGATATGAGGAAAATACATTTATCTAGACATCTGTGAAATATTTGTGAAGCTAATAAAATAGATTTAAATGATTTGAAAAAAAGTTATTTTCGAAGCTATTATTCTATCATTTGTTCATCACCGATAACATATATTTTAAATAATTCTGTGTACATATGCGATAAGATAAGTGCAACATTATACGGTATTGCACTTGTCTCTCTCATTAAGTAACTATATTACACACTTCGAGATAAAGAGATAGAAAGAGTTTATTAGAAGGCAATACAGATTTCAAGCTCTGTATTTTACTCATTATCCAAAATTGCCTGCCGTGTTTTACATACCTTACGAATATATCGTATAGTATTAGTAGCAATGAAAAAGCATCAAAGTGGAATACCTTGAATACATGAGGATTTGTTCGAACTAATTTGTCGAACTATATTATAGAACAATAACTTACACATTGCGCACACTTTCTATTTCAACAAATAATACATAGAAACCGCAGTTTCTCATTAACACAAAAAGAACCGTCTCGTTTCACTATGGTCAATAACCGCTTTGAAATCGGCTAAATCGTCTTTAAATTATCCGCCGCTAAACAGTAGAATTCTCATCAACTGATTTTTATAAATACATATATTACATATTAAAATATGAAGGTACGTGAGGATTATTACATATCATTTATCGAATCGTTTAATATTACTTTCATGTGAGAAAGGAATGATCATTATTATATGCTGTTCCGTACGAAATCCACTTTAGGGAAAATACAGTGCCGTTTTCGCAACCTCATTGGCGCTAGTTATTTATTTGTGTTCGCTGTTTTCGTTTTCTTTTTTTTTTCTTTTTTTCCTTAGAGCGGGGAAAACACTTGGACACGCTATCTAAGATTACAAGTTTTACTATGTTTAGACTATAAGAGCTTCAGTTTTGGACAACAACAACAATATTCGTGCGGAATAGACTACTTTATTATGTAATAAAGTAGCTCTCGATGAAACGATATATTTTTACACATATATATCGTTATATATATATATATATTTATTTATAAAGGTAACACCCGATATATTATTAGCTTGTCACAACACACTAGCCATGCAAAGAGATACCATATCGTCTGCACGGTTTGTATGTAAAAGTAGTGGATATATCGTACAACAGCAATCAATTAATTGCGTGAACTTCTTTAACGATTCGTCTTTCATATTTATGTATATGTATATAATCAATAAATATCGGTTCTTTCGTGTAATATACTTACACGGTATTCACTTTGTTTTCATCAACTTTTTTGTTTCTTCTTTTTAATTCTAATAAAGCGTTTGTATTACACAATCGCGTTCTGGCAGTTGACGGACTTTCATTGAACCATCTGCTCCACACGAAAACAACCGACCCGCAGAATCCACGTGTAACTGGGTAACGCCCTGGCGACAAATGACAATGTTATATTTCCGTTTTGCGTTTAAACAAATCAATAATCGCAACGCGTTACAATACCTGTCCTATATTTTTGAAGAAACTAGACCGTGGATGTTCACTAGGAAACGAGTAGAGGAGAGAATGGACGGTCAAACCCCATATCTACAAGTAAGATGTTCGCTCATTATTATTCGGAAATGGAAGAGTGCATGGCACTTGATTGAGAAGTCGTAATTTAAAGAGGCAATAACTTGTTTTACCTTAATATCACCATCACCTGCCCCACTAACGAAAAATTCCTCGTGCGGATCGAGCGCTAGACATTTGATAGCTGACTCGTGCGCTTGGAATCTTTGCCTTTGTTGCCGTTGTCGCACGTCGAATATATTAATGTCACCTTTCTTACCGCCGCTGATCAGCAGCTGGTGCTGCGGTGCCAAGATCAACGCACTGGCTCCCTGATCGTGACACATGAAGCCTAACAAAACACAATCGCACCATGATTACGGAAAGGATATTAAAGGACCTTTAAAGTCGTATTAGTGCATGATATACACGATTATTTGTACCTTGTACAAGAGATTTATTTTGCGGAAGTAACGTGTCCCATAATGCTACGTTTCGTCCTTCCGAGCCGTGACCCGCGGTGGCTACAAGACTGCATGCGCCGAGGAAGACGAAGTCCGAGGTCACTTTGCTATGACATTGGTAAGTCTGAAAAAAATTTGACATTATCAATAGTGAACGTTATCAGCGGACTTACTGAATAATACTTCCAAAGTTTTTTAAAACAAATTATGAGATTCTTACAAAGAACGGTCGAGCTGTTCCTTCCCGGCAAGCCACTTGAAATAGACTTAGATGACCATCGGAATCTGCCACGCCAAATTTGTTACCGTGCTGAGAGAATCGCACGCGAGTTACTTTGGCGAAAGTGCCAGGTGCTCTCGGAGTAGCGACGGCCGTCTGATGTCCCCATTCCCATAACGATACAGAACCATCCTGCGATCCGGTTAAGTCTGGTGTTGCCATATAAGAACATAACATTAATTACTTGAAAACTCTTCCACTATTTCGGTGTGATCGTGAAAAATTAAAATAACAAATATACTCACATAATGGTAAAAGTGGATGGGAAGAGATTCTTCTGATTCCATCAATTTTATGCTTCAGGATCTGTCAGAAGATAAAATATAATTGATTGAATTTGAGAGTGAAAAGATTCGAAATAAAAGTATATACATTTATATATGTAATATTTCAGCAGAATTAAACATAACTTCATAAATACATTCAGCAATATCAAGGTATAACGGCAGTCTGGGTGTTACGTTAATGCAAAGTAGGTTTAATGGAGTTGCACATAATGAACATGTAACATGCGTTTCAAACGAATTGCAGCGAGTTTCCAGTTAAGACAATTTGCAACTAGTATTCGGCTGAAATTGCTTTTCGGCCACTAGCTTACGGAATTAGCTATTCTAATATTTATCTCTACGGGTTAACATACTGTAGATGTTGAATTAACATGTAGACATGTACATGAATGTGAATTTATATTGTATAACAAAATATAATGGAATTTTATGCATCCAAATCTTATGATCCTCATACTCAATAAGACAATATGAAAAGCGTGATATTTAAAATTGGATACATTATTCGTGAAAAAAAAAAAAAATTATATGTACATAAATCGAAGAGTTTAGATAGTACATGCATTAGACATTTCAATCATGTTCCAATCACATTTAATATATTCCATATAATATTTGTGACAAGAAACAGTGAGTTTCATCTATGAACTATAAATAACGTCTATAAAAATCTAGGAGCAGATAAAACATCATATCTGCCAATCGAGTATATGCTAAAGTCTTTCTTTTTTACAAAACCTTTTGTTATATCACATTATTGTTATACTGATATAATGTAAGCAAAAAAAAAATACAAACCAATGCACTGTGCATGTTGAACTCTTAGATAAAATGATAATGGCTAAATATTTCTAAAAACAAATCTTATGGTTGAACTGTACGATCCTTTGGAAATTCAAGATATATCTGACTTGCAATATACACGAACTAGAAAATGTTCAATGATTTAAGAGATTCTCTTTTTTTTTCAGATAATCTCAAATTTTCACAATAAAATTACAAACTATACAAGCTTTTACATATTACAAATCAGATACCTGCTTGTTACCCAAAAAAGTTAAACATGAAATTTGCACTAGGATAGACTAGGGTCTGTTAGATGTAAATCTCACCGGCTTTAACAAGTGTTTGCTCCTATCGGCAACAAATTGACAGAAACGCAGGTCGTGGGAGCCAGGAAAAGCAGGCATCCCCTTCATCTGAGCGAGCGAATGAGCCGCCAGTTCAGTGACGTAGACCAAGTTAGATGTTAGGCAAGCATTGAACAAGCAACATTGTCTCCGTCACCACTTGTGCTACCCTAACCGAGTACACCACATTCACGGCTTGCAAGGCTTGTCTCGCAATGTCTTTTGCTTTCATATATTCAAGATAAGTGGCGTATAAAGAATTGTCATACTTTTTAGAGTTTAATCGACAAACGTTACTGTTAACTTATAACTTCGATTAGATGAGAGAAATAATTGTCATATAATAGGCGTTGTAACTTAATTTTAGACAGATAGAGATATGATAAATTTGTTTTCATTATTTATCACGTAAAACGAGCAAGCCTTGAATCTAGCCGTATCCTGATATGTGAGACAGTGCACACTTTTTGATCTTAATATATATATCATGCAATGGGTTCTTTAGAATCATGATTCTTTTTATCTTTAGTGCATAATGCTTCTAAACTCGCATCATTTTGACTATCAATGCATAAGTATTGCCTAATGATATTACCTTCGTATCAAAGAGACAAAACAAAGATATTATTACAAGAGGCACTTTAGATGGAGTGATGTTAAACAATATACAATGTATATGCAGGAACTTAGTACACATATAATGATTCTTAGAGTATCCTGAATAGACAACACACATTTCCTATTTAAGTCGACATAAATCTTTGCGAATAAAAGATTTTCATCTGATCAAAATTCCTTAAAACCTGTTATTTTGCCAGAAAACTCTTATTGCAATACTTGTAAGCAACTTAGAAATCTAATTTATTAATCTCAAAAATACTGCAAATACTCCCTAAGTTATAATAAGTCAAGCTGTTTTATGTTAATTTCATTAGATATACAATCTCTTGCATAGTAATAATTAATTGCACATCTTTTACATTCACGCACACATATGCATATTAAAACAATACATAGTGAGATTTACAGTTACACTCAAAACAAAAATAAATTCTCCGAGTTATAATAATAAATAAATAAATGCAACGTAACAATGAGGGAAAGTGAAATTTATTTTATCTTTATTAGTTTTAAAATAAACTCAGCATTCAAGGGTAAGTGTAGCACAAATATATAGATAAGAAATAAATAAAATAAATAAAATCTTTACATAAATTAATTTGAATTATATTTACAAGATTTAAATTATACTTATAAAATTATATTTATAAACTAGCTTGTTTATTTCTAAATAGTTTGATCATATTTAAGATTATATTATAATTTTCTATCGAAACATTTCATTAGATTTCAAGATCTCTTAATTTATGATATGTAATAATGTGACTTTTGATGTTATTTATGAATGATAATATAATTCGAAACTCACCACGCTCGCGCCACGTCCACTTTGACTGGCTATACCTGAGTGGGGTTGAGGACTGTTTTGTTGAGGACTCTGCGCCAACAAAGGACGATCTGCTGCTGTCTGCAAATAATATGTATGTAAAATATACAGTTTATTATCGTACTAATGGAAAAGTATCGTTAAGCCGCACCTGTATAACCAAGAAACTGGTTGGCGGTATAGGTTCTGGGTCAGGTTGTTTAGTTAAATTGATAATATCAAATTCGCACTCATCTTCCAACCATGACGGAAGTTCGAGGAGCAGAGATATGTTCATCTCTTGCACTTCCCGAGGAGTAGCAAGGGCCATTAAACCTGGATTTACCTACACACGATCATCAATTACAAAATATTACTACTATGTTACAAAGACAAAACATCAAGATAAAATATGGAGATAATCTAAAATCTGAACTCTACTTAAAGGTTTATTTTTTTGGAGAAAGCATGACTAAAAAAGAAATTAAAATAAAATACCTGATTGAGACAGAAGGCACTGATGCTATCTTGTTCTTTATGGATGATCCTGACTGGTTCTGGCAAACTTGTAGTGCCACTATCACTACCCTTATCTTCTCCAGTTCCACGATGTATGCTGTCAACAACTGATTGACTAGTTTCAAGTATCGTTGACAGAGATCTTCGTTTTCCAAATACTGCGCGAATGAAAATATCCTGAACCAATTCCTGTCTAACTAAATAACACCATAAACGATTGGTAGGCGCTGCGGATGCCAATCGCGTGCTGAAATAATAAAAATATTATTTTTTTATTTTCTCTTTTCTATTTTTAATTTTTAACTAAACGAAATTTGCTCACTTAAAGGGTGTATTTCCTTTCTCTAATAACGATCGATATTTATGAATAGCCGGTTTTCCAGGCGTGGGAGAGGGATCCGGCGCACAGCCGGGTATATAATTCGCTGGGGGTGGACCTTTAAGTTCTAATTCTTCGCGCAAAGACTCTTGCCATTGTGCAACAATACCCAGTGTACCATGGGTTAGCGGGCTACTTACAGGTAATTCTATAATAATGAAAGTACGTTAATACTATTTATTCTTACATTTATACATGATATTTTATTTACAAGATATCGCGTTTCATACCTTGCATTTCTATGCCGGCAATAGTCAAAAAATCTTGTAACTGTTGCTGCAATATTTTAACTATTGCTAATCTCATTACGCTCCAACTATACGAATTGGAATTACTATGCTCTGTATTATCCTTTGGTTTACTCTTTGGTTTTGAACCCGTATCGAATACATCTTCTTCATCGTCTGTCGAATCTAAGTCAGATACCGCAGAATCAGAAGAATCATAATCAATTTCATCTGCATATTCAGTCTCTATGCGTGGCTGGAAAAATATCGTATAATTAATCATAACAATAAAAGAGATAGAGACAATACAGAAATTTAGATTGTCTTGATATTTATTTTCAATATCTCCATACCTTCATGAGAAAATAGGAGATCATGCTCATTTGCGGCGAAACAAACTGTTCTCTATACGTAGGTTTATCTTCTTTCATATTTGGCTGTTGACCCGTAAATTGTCCTAATAGTTTCATATTCAACTTGACACGTTGTTTAGTCAACGATGTCATAGTGTTCCACATACCACTGGCAGTACTTTGGATTTCACTCGTCACACTATCCGTGCGCTCGACACTAATTGTGTTACCGCCCTGACAAAAAAAAAACACAAAGATAAAAAAGTAATGTTTGCAAAACATAAAATGGGAAAGGCTAACTAAGGACTAATTGTACCTGGCTATTAGTGGTACTTGCTACGCGCAGTAGTTTCTTAACTCCCCCACCAAAGAGAGAGGCCCATGTATTGTTATCAAAATGTTGTCCCACTAGCCTGTATAAAATGTGACTGTCGCAACTCGACAGGGCATAGATGAAGAGACTCATATATGTCGCTACAAAAGCCTCACAAAGTAAAATATTCAGTTTCGGAGTGTCCTCGTCTTTCTCCCGAGCTAACAGCGCACGCAAATTTGTCACGCCAGGCCACTTAGAGGGTGAAGTAGTTATGCATACACCGTCATCCGTCGAATACCGTCGATGATATCTGTTTGAGGCGACCAAATGACCACCTGAAAACGTTTCTACTTCGGCGACTGCCGGGAAACTGAAAGATCGTCAATATGTATGATATTTGATCAGGAATATTCTAACATTTAATTGATTTAATTATGATATAAACATGTAACTTACCTATCCGGCTGATGATGTTTCATAACGAATGTGTCCGAATCGCAAAGTGACTGATAAATACAGGCGCTAAGTGCCACCGCTAAATCTCTCATGATGAATACTTCGCAATAATGCGTATTTCTGTTAGGCATCGGTAGATTGCGTAGCTCTACTAAGGTCTGCAGCATATCATGTGCGAGAGACTACAAAAAGCAATGATACGGTATTGTATATACATATCGATATGAAAAGAGCAAAAGAAAATTGATAAGAATTGAAACGAACCTGCAGATGTCGAACTGGATCGGCAACGACAGTTTTGTTACAAGCGACGCTGGCACTCAATAGAGGTAGTGTGGTGGGAAAAGGAAGAGGACTAAGCAATTGTTGTTGAGTCTTTTCTTGTTGCAATTCCTGCAGTAAGAGTACCAATTCCATTCTTACTGATGCTAAGCCACCGCCTGATGCACCGTGTAATGAACAGTACGATAATAATGTCCTTAACAATGTCTCGTTAGCTGAAAGTCACAGGATAGTGTTTTTGTATAGTCTTTTAAATTCGCAAAAAGTATGTTAAATATAATTATTTCTAAAATTAAAATGCTTAAACGATCGAGATAAAATTAATGCAATCAACCTTTCAGCCATTTTTTCCTCTTTGCAGCTCTTTGTACTTTAGCTTCAAAATCTAACTTCTCTGCCACGAGTATTTGATGTAACGTTGGCTGTTCGCCGGGTTTGTACAGCGGTACATCGTCAACCATACCGCCTTCATCTAAAAATTATTCTTTTATTAGCATCACACCACTAATTTTTATTGATCTTTACTTATTTATATTTTTTGAGAAATTATTGTTATTCATAATATCTATATGTATGAAAAAGAAATTTACATTCTGCTACGTTGTTCACGTCTCCGTCTGCGTTAGTACTGTAACTGCAAAGTTGCCTCAATGCATCTACTTCTCGTTCCAACCATACATACAATTGATATCGTAGCTGACCTCCGTCAACTTCAAAACCTGTCGCTAACGTGGACAATTCCTCCATTAAGATTTTCAAGCAAGCTACGAATTTTAGCTGTTGCGCCATAATATCTAATTGTCCAGCTGATTTTATGACGTCTTCTAAAACATTAGTCATTTTTATTAATTGTAAAGTCGTGTAAGAATTAATTTTACAAAAAAAGGAGAACCTTACTGTCATCATTTTCTGATTTATGCACGTTATGTACATCCTGCTCTTTTTTGTCGAGTTTCATACTCATGGGAGGACTATCGGCGTCCTCACCTTCAGCTGTCTCATCATCGTCCCAGTTTAATTCTAATTTATCTTCTTCCATGCGCTTGTTACTTTGACACCATTCAAATGATGATGTACTACAATCTGCAGGAGCTGCTGTTTCTAAAAATAATTCTAACAATTATTTAGCTTCATATATTCTTAAAAAAAAATAAAATAAAATAAATCTACGTACCTTTATTATTCACTGCTTTTGACTCACTTCCCCATTCAATAATACCAGTATCTATTTGAGAGTCTTGAGCTCTGATCTTACTTGGACTGTTCAGTAAGCCTATTAAAACACAAAGGTTGCAATATTTTCAATTTAGAAATCATAGATTGTCAATTAATGTATAAATATGTATATATTTATTGAAATGTGTAAATAATATATTATTTACTTGGAGAATCTTCGCCATTTGTTTCCATAACTTTATTAGGCAATTTAGATAAAACTTCAAGAGCAAGAGCCGGACAACCAGCCTTAAAATGTGCGTGTGCCGTTGTGAAATATAATTGTCTCTCCAATGGTGTAATGCTATCTTCTAACAATAACTGTTTATCTGGTTGACTCTTTGTTTCTGTGCCATAACTGAATCCCGAAATTACTACGGAGTGTCCTTTCTTCTTGTCTTGCGCGGTGGATGCGATATATTGTCTGATTAATAACGGATGCGTACGAAGATAAACGTAGAAGTTGAAAACGTTTGGATTTGCTAAAATAAAAGTTAAAGGATAAAATCGATTTATTCTAAGAGTTAATTCATGTACGTAATATACAAACTCGATATTATTTACCTGTTGTTCCTTCTGGTTTATCAGATTCATCGTTATATTGCGGATGCATGTGACCGACGTTGGTCAAAAGCAAAGTGTTGAGAGAGCCAGAATGATCCTTCAAGATCCACAGAGCCATGCTGCGCAAGAAAGGATCAGGATGCACTCTGCTCATATCTTGATTTTGCCCGTCTTTATCGCAGCCTAGGATTTCTTCATACAATAATCTTCTCATATTAGGAGACGACGTATCATTTTCGTAAAGTCTAGCTATCACCATTGCGAGTTGGATATCATTCAGTTTATTTAAGCACACGTCAATAGCATCTTTCAGCGCTCCGGCAAGTAAAAAGAACGCGGCCGCGTGTTCAAACCGTTGCTTTCCAAGCAAAGCAAAAGCATTCTTCAGAGCCGCTTTCCTCCATCGATTCTCGGCGAAATTATTCGAGAAGAAGGTGGTCATTCGTTCGTCTCGCTTATTCCTAAACAGACCCCATACTAGATTCTTCTTTTTCATTGCTAAATAATAGACAGCCGCATCTAGGGGGTCTTGCTTATCCTGGAAAGCAGCCTTCGCTATTTTTTCCACACATTTCTTCAACACCGTGTTGCTTCTAATCCACCAACCTACGCCAAGTTCCTTCAGCACAGACCACTTTGGCTGACCTTTGGCATAAGACGGAATTAATCCCAGTAATTCTTCCTCGGATTCAGAATGAAATGCCCACACAAGATTATTCGACGCAATACCCTGTTTTTGGAATTGTGCTCTTTGCGCCAATGGTAAGCAGCGTATCAGATAATTGTAATGTTTCATTGCCAAGAGGAATCTGAGGCCGCAATCGTCTAGCGAATCAGTGGACACAGTTTCGCCATCCGGAATACCAGTTAGATTCTCCTTAGCTATTGCGTTCTTCGCTGCATCAATCGCGAATCTTTCTGCGAAATCGACATTACACGTTGATACAGTATCTGCCAGGGCGAGCAGATGCATTTGATCTAGACTGGAGAGTCCCGGAAGATGAGTGTGAGTTAAGAGGCGTGATAATAATCTGCCTTGCCTAGGACCGAAGTGGGATATCCCTTGTCTTTCCGGCACCGAGGACCGTCTATCCTTCTGCCGTGAACGTTCATAATCCTCATCCAACATATCGTCCAATGATTCTCCTTCGTCCAAGTTGTTATCGAATAGCTCATTGTAATCGTGTTTATCTTCGCTCTGCTGATGAGGTAGATTCGTTTCTTTGTCGGCCATCAACAATGTCCACAACGGAAGTGGGGAGATGGATGTAATCTCCGCGTAATCCAGTGTCAATTCTTCAGGTATCTGTGTGGTGGAACCTCTCGGTTCCAGCGGCGATGTTGTACCCATGTAACTCACCGACATTGTTCTCGATCGCGACCAACCGCGCTGCTTCACTAGATTTTCGTCATCGGCTCGCAAAGAGCAGGAACTACCTATACACCGAACGAGATGCGCCAGTATAGCTTTGACCCACCTGATTTTACCTGAATTCAATAGTTCCATCAATTGCTTAGGATGATACTGCGGTAAAACAGGGCAGGCTATCCTTGATGCCTCGAACAACCCGTAATCCGGCATGTAATCGAAACTCAAGTTTTCGTTTTGTATACCGCGCTTTTTCTTGGCATCCAACATTGTCAAATTGATGCTGCTAACGCGCGACAAATGTGGCATGGAAGACACGTTTGCCAGTCGTCTCTGGGAAGTCTCGTGCGCCAATGTACGTAGATCTTCATCGCGCAAGTTTCGACTCGCTTGGAATTCATCAGACTCCTGATGCTGCAGATTTGAGTGGAAGCAATCGTTCTTCGGATTCGGCTTCCACTGCGAGTACACGTGCATCTCGGAATCCATGCCGACGACTAAAATACCGTCTCGCACCCAGGATATTTGCATGGGTAATGGTGGTAAACCATCCGCCGTCGTCAGTTCGATCTTGCGCAACTTCATCCATCGAATTTCGTCCACGAATTGCGGCTGAGCCAACGACGAGGTCTTTCTCAGTATCGGTCTATTATTGCTCTGGGATTCTTTCATTGCTTTCATGTTAGCTTGCGCCAGATCTGAACATACCGGAGTAAACAGCATAATCTTGGAACCAACGCCTACAGTTAAAATATGTGAACCATCCTCTTTGGATACCCAGTCGAGTTGCACTAAATGCTTCTGTGTGAGTGGACACGTGTTACCGTTCTCTATAATCGATTTCCGCAAAGATTGCAGGGTACTAAACGACGGGACCGCCAGCAGACCAGCATTCGCTTTCGTAGAATCACCATTCTCTCCGTTTCTCGAGGACCTTATATCCTCGTGACTGAGGGTTTGCAATACTTGAGTGAGTCGTTGCTTTTTCTGCAAAAATCTACTGTCGTACAAATAACTAAGATCCAGATGTTGATCTACTGGTATACGCGGCAAATGAATATTCTTCAGATGGATCGTATCTTCCAAGATCCATTCACTACCACCTGTGCTTTCGCATTCATATATAGCGACGCAAAGATTCACGTAACGTGAATCCGGATCGTTTTTCGTTGGACGCGTAAACGATTTTCCATACTTATAAGCGCAAGCGATGCGTCCACTGTAAGCCGCGCTTATATTCAATGGCTGACCGGTGATATCAATAGTAGACTCCTGATCTTTCCTGATCATCTCCCACTCACACCATTCGTAATCCAGTTTATCATCTGGCTTCTTCGTCACTTTGCATTTCCAAAAACGCACAGTGCTGTCGCTGCAGGCCGTCACGATGATGTATGGTGCGAAGCAGGCGGGATATATCGAGGAGCTACTCAAATGCCCTGCTGCGGGAGCAGCGTGAATCACCTCTACACCGTCGGGTAACGGCAATTCTTGCGTGCAGACTTTTGTGGTAGTGATAAGAACGTGACTATTTTGATGACGACGAGGTAGGAACGTTGAGTCTAGGTCAGCTTGACTCTCACGACGACCACCGGTTTGACTAGCTCTGCGTGATCGTCTGCCTTCCGCATGACTTAATCTACCAGGTGTCCCCTCATCATCCTCGTCCTGAACCAAATGGGAATCTGGTACATACATCATCGAGCCTGACAAACCAGTAGTTTCCGGTTGCGATGCTATTACCAATCGCCACATGTGCACAGTAGTGCCCTGCTGCGTACGCTCAAGGACTACTATATAGAATGGCTCTTCGAAAATTGCCGATTGTTGCAAGTCCACCATAGCATCCAACGTTGATTCCATGAGTCCCAAGTCATTGGCTGATGTATCGATACCGGGTTGTTTCTCATCGCTTCTCTCACCCGTAATTAATTGCTCTTGAAAGACGTGGAGGAACTGCGTATTCTGCCAATCATGAGTGGCGTCGGCAATAGCGTCGAGCTGTATAACGCATCCTGGTCTCGCGGTCGATTGCTGAGATACTATTTTTATCCTATCATGAATGGAGTGCCTGACGCCATCATCCGATGACATATCCGTTGAGAGACTGACCATGGAATCCATCATTCTGCTTCTTCTTTCACTAATCGATACCTCTGCTAATAACGTTCTAGCGTCAATAACAGCTTGATAAACCCTTAAACACTCTCCATCGCTAGCTACAAAGCAGGCACTGGGAGAATTGGATAAATTGCCCAATGTCGTGCTTGGCAATAATGTCGGGATCCAGGCTACATTACTAAACGCCGATATTTCAGGTGAATTGATGCGTGCCAATTCGGAAACTCCACCGCTCTTAGATAGAGGTCCCACGGCATCTACGCGCCACAATATCAATTCGCTGCAAAATCCAGTTGGCGACATGATGTCCTTATCTTTACAAGAATCATGTTTGCTACCGAGATTTTCGTTTGATTCCGTTGATTGAGTACCAGAAAATTCGGGTATATTGTGATGGGAAGTTGTCACAAGTAGAGGTAAGACGGGGTGGCAAGTAATATCGTTTACACGGAAGCGATGTCCAGAAGCTCTACATGCATGTCCTATACTCAATACCTGTGAAAATTTTGTTTTATCCGCAAACGTTAATTGCCATAAATTTAAAGTACCATTCGAGTGCTTCGATACCATAGAAACGATCGGACTAGGATGGGCCAACAGATCAGCATCTTGCCCATTTTTAGTACTTTCCAATGCATTAGTTTCAGTTTTCGTTTGATTTTGATCATTTGTATTTTCTATATTTTTCAGTAATTCCTGACCTGCTTTCGAGGTTAATGTAGATTGTTCCTCATCTTGCTCTATAAGACTGGGTAAGGGAGTGGCGACTTCACTGGGGTCGCTTTTTGTCGAAGATTTTGCAACTTCACGAATATTCAATAAAGGTCCACCAGTATTGTGAGAATACATTGATACATTATGACTCATTGTCGACGCGTCGCCAAGTGGAAATGCATTCGGAATACGAGTGGAAAATGAAATTTGTGCCTGTCGAAAAGATCCAGGATGATATTCGTCCAACCATTCAATGTGCCAAATCAAAAAACTCCCGTCTATTGGATGTATCGAGAACAACAAATCTGGATTGTGATGCCAGTCACGTAGCAACGTTTCTATCTTTGTGTCCAATGAATCTGGCGCGTGGTTCATCGTAGATGTTGCATCCGTTGCTATANCGTAGATGTTGCATCCGTTGCTATAGAATTAATGGAGGTTGTATTGCTGTAACATATATATATATATATTTTTTTTTTTTTAAATAAAATAGAATATTATACAATGTGCTAATATAATTAGCAAAAAGATTTTAAAAATTTACCTCAGACTAGGATGAGAGTGCACACTATGTGCTAAACTGTGATGAGATGAGGTAGTATGTGCAGTATGATGTTCATCACTACTGTGTTCTTCTTGGCTCATTGACCGGCCACCAACAACTGGTTTCTGAGCTGTTTGTAGTCGAACTCCTTTTTCTAAAAGAAACATTATGATTAGTAATCTCTGTATCTCTTTTTCAACAATTTTCAAAAATATATGCAATAAAGTAAATCAAATGCATACTCGGTGTACATTCATCCTCAGAATCATGTTCCACATGTTCAGCATCTTGATGTTGCAAACCTTCCTCTTTCTCTACTACTTTACGAGTTAATTCTTGCAATATGTTTTCAGCTTGCATAGTGAAGTGCATTTCTTTGTTATTTAGCCAGTGTAAGATAAAATTCGGTTCTCTATCGGGGTCTCCAGTGATTAGGCTTGGTACTAGCGGTATATCTATAACATGAACGTATACTATCCACTGATGATTACCAATATTTCAGTAATATTAAAAAAATATAATACTAACGTAAAAAATACAAAATGGAAATAAAATCTGTACTTTATATATTGCAAAATAAACATTGATACTATACCAGTTTCTGCGTTGATACTTGCTGCCAAGTGGAAATGCATTCCGGGGTAATGACCAGAAGTTTGGTAATTGTTATGAAAATCGTGTACAGAATATGTAGATGGAAGCGTAGGTAAAGTCGGCGCTGTATGACCAGCTTGATGTTGCTGTTTAGCATGCCGCCGAATATGAAAACATGTTCTGTAAATAGAAAACTTTATGTACCATCATCTTATTTTATCAAAATTTCATACACATTGTTTCAATTTATTGTAAAACGGAATTTTTTTAATACTTTGAAATAGCAAGTAAAAAGTAAATTCTTCATACTTCATATGTTTGAGTCGTTGCATAAACCGATGTTTGTGCATATTATGATGACGATGCTTGCCATGATGACCATGCCTGTCGGAGCCTTCAAACTGACTCATATTAGCTAAACCTTCGATCTCAGGCGGTATCGTTTCTGCCCATACTCGACAAATATTATCGCGACACGATGTAACCAACATATTGGATACAGAGCCTCTAATTTGTGACAAAAGAAAACAAATTATCAAAAGCAAATATTATTTACTTCTTATATTATTTAATATATATACATGGTAATCTTTTGGCTATTTATACAAAGAGCTATTTCACAATAGTGTAAATAGTATATATAAAGAATCATTATAGTTCTTATTTGTATAAATATTAATTTATGATAAAGTTACACATTTCAACTCTATATATGTAGGAAAGGATGATATTAGTGCAGTGGAAAGGATGAGTAGTATTTTGTTATGTTGTTTACAAATAACATCCGTTATTATTTTATTTCACTGATGATTTACTTACTTTGGCATGTATTTACTTGTTTTGCGCCAAGAAAGGTGCGTTACAGCACGTGGGTGCGCAACATAAACAAAACTAAAATTGTCACTACCCACGGATTGAGAAAAACTTGTATGATCTATGCTTTTTGCTGGAAACACTGGAAACGAGGAAAAGTCTATAGTAACTGTTCATAGATACAGAAAAATTAACTCAGTTAATAATTCAATAAATTTACATACATTGTTTATTTTCGAACCATATTTTGACCAATCTATCATTCATTCCTGTTGTTGCAAACAAAGTGCCATCGGGACTAAAACTCATAAGATGGACTGGTGTGGCCGTACGACATTTCCATACACAATTCCAACCACCTGGATCATTTGCAATAGATGTGTCCATAGGCCCAGGACTCTCGGCTTCTCCTCCAATTGAGAACGTTACCGTACCAGCTGTTAAAAATAAATTTGTATTTTAATAACATAATAAAATTATTTTTGTTACATCATTACACAATAAAATGCACATATCTGGAACTCAAATAAAAGAAGCTGAATATTTAATAGCAATTATAATTATAAAAAAATAACATTTTAAATTATTTTTAATCATTCGCGTATAAAATTATATCTTGTAATTAAATCTAATATAATTTATATTAATGCATATACTCATACTGTGCAATAGCGATGTATAAATTAAGAAGTGACAAGCCTAAGGATTAAAAAACCGTCTTTGAAATATATTAAAAATATCAATCTTTATTTGTTTGCAACCATTATATATACAAGAGAATCAAAATTTTATTTGCAATAGCATCAATCAAAGAAATAACTTTGTTAAGTTCATTCAGATGCATTTGTTCAATTCTCTAATTTTCATTCTTATTGATGAAATATGCAAATGATTGTTTTCCATAATTACACATGCAGTGCGTTAGCAAAGCTGTGATATGTTAACATGCAAATAACATTAACGCTATACGTTCATTCTCGAAAAGAATGAACTCACGATCCTGAGAAGTATTTGCTGTAACATTATGATTGTTTCCAGCGGTGGTTTCTTCTATTTGTAACGTTTTCGGCTTTGTAGCTGTAGGTAATGTTGCTGTATCAAGTAATCAGAAATAGGATAATTCTAATATTTTATCATAGATTACCAATATATATTTTAGCACAACTTGGAGATAATTTCCCATTATTGTACAAGATCCATTTAAAATATTGGTTTTATCGAAAGAAAAAATCTATAAAAGAGTTAACTTACTGTGCTCTTCTTGAAACGGCATAATATTTTGATGCCATAATTGTAACAATTCGCCACCTGTTAATAATCTTGTTCCTTCTAAATTCCATGATAAAGAAGTAATATTTGATTCTGTTTGGAGACTTCCCGTTTGAACCCATCTGTATTCTAGTTGCTACAAATAACATTCAGAAAAGTTTTAGTAAAAATCTTTAAATATGTTAATACACTAAAAAAATGTAAAATGGAAAAGTATTGATACAAACATGTGAACAGGTGCTGTGTATAAGCGGTGTTGGCTCGAAAATGCAGACTTGATTTTCATAGGCTGCAGCTATTTTTCCTGTATCCGTACTACAATCCAGACAGCTGATTCTGATGTAATTGTGCACAGCTCCAGGAATTATTTGAACTCGTTCGAAATTATTAGCCAAAATCACAATATTACAGCCAGCTGCGTACGCCTGAATGAAATATACAGATCATAATCTATTAAATACTTTTCAACTTTATGTTCTCAGTTTTCAAATCTTATCATATTAACTTATCATATCTTGACTCTATCTCTCTTAATATGATAAACTATCACTTTACTATCTCATTTTTGATAAAGTTTTTTTAACAGCTAATTGCAAAACATTAGCGAGAAAGATCAATATTTTAATTCTCATCGCATAAAAAATGAGATGTAACATGCAAAACGACAAAAAGTATATATTTTCATCGTTCATCGAAGAAAAACGTGAACTCGTGGGACGTGTACGTCCCACGTTCGCACGCCTAATCAAAGTGTCATTTGATCAGCTGACTTCCATAATGCGAGAGTGCGTATCGACTTTTACGATCGCGTACGAAATTCCGCTGACGACATCGGCTGGCCGATCGCCAAGGACGCGCCGTGTCGGCACGCTACCATTGCTGGAGAGGGATCTCATGACGACACTTACGGTAAAAGATATTCCCTCGACGGAGCCGACCGCGTAACAGCGATCGCCCGCATTGCAGGCGCCGCTGAGTATCTGATGACAATTCATGGTATCGCACACACACGCGAAACGTTAGATCATCGTCCGGCGGCGCGTTTCGTTACCGCTCCGTCCGCGAAACTGTGTGTCCAGG